>JAVQJF010128724.1:0-74607 GCA_036023855.1 Gadopsis marmoratus
GGGGGGGGGGGGGGGGGGGGGGGGCGGCCCGCGGCCCGGCCCCCCCCCCGTCTCACAGCATCAACAGGGGTTTGTGTGGAATAAAATAATGAATAAAGAAAAGAGGAACAGATTGGTAACCATGGGAAGCATTAGCCGCAATGGATAAACATACAACAAATACTTTAGGTGATGAATAGTACAGAATTACTTAAAGTTGCCAATTACAACCACAATTTCATGTCAAATAAAAGTTTCTTGGAAGAGGAGCTTTGTCACTTTTCAATTTATTTCATGAAGTTATTTAAATAATTGTCTTTGAATTTGAATTTGCCGATGCCAGCTGCTCCTTTTCCTTTTGCTTCATTGATATATTGTTTCGACAACATCCCGTGAGAGGGTTGTCTCAGGGGAACGAGGAGGCGCAAAGAATTATATCTATTTATAATTAGTTCTATCAGCTGTTGCGTGCATGCTCATATCTGTCTAAAGCTCTATTTGCATACTAAAATTGCACATTTTCACTCTATTACTATGTATTATAAGCAATTTGGACACAAGGTCACAGTGCTGGCCGTGCTGTTTGCCTCTGCCTCAGCATTGCAAAACTACTACAGTTAATTTACACCAAAAAAAAGATACAACACAAATCTTACACATCCGCATTTCAGTAAGAACCCTTCAAATTGCAATATATTCAAGTTCTAACCATTACATAAACCCTTCAGCAAGGTGCACGCTGTTAATATTTCACTGAATACTTAAAGGATCATTTCATTTAATTACAACTTGGGTCTTAGTAACTTTGGCCATGGCTCAGAAATGGCTCAGATCTGAGAACATGGCAACATTAATTTAGTCAGTGAGGGCAAGACAACTCTATGAAAGGTCAGACCAACAGTTTAGCCACTTTATCTAAACCATTTTATTTGGAGGTAAAGTCGAGAGTAAGTGCATGAAAATTCCTCATTGCACAATAGCGGCTACACACAAAACTGTGTGCACAAAACTACAAAAGTAACATCCATGTTATAATAAACTGGACTCATCCTTTAAGGCTTAAGATTTTGTTACAATGAGTGCAACCACTGTCTTTCTCCTCTAGACATATAATGATCCCGTGGAGACAAAAAGTGCCCAAACAAGCCAGGCTTCTCCACATATGATGCCAGCCAACCCGCCCCTGTACAGCGTGCCACCTCCACCCCAGCCGTCGTCGCCCTACCTGGGGCCCGGGGCCTTCCCCCTCACCGACCTGCAGAGCTATGCAGGACACGCCCCTCGTCACACCCTGTCGCAGACGCTCAGCCAATCGCAGATGCTGCCCAGCATTAGTGCCTCTCCCCCATCCTCCTTCCAGATCAGCCCACCCCTTCACCCCCACCAGCAGCTCTCCCTGCACCAGAGCTCGCTCCTCAACCAGCCTATCCGCATGCAGCAGGTCCAGTCCCAGCCAATCATCTCTCACCAGATGGGGCTGCAGGCCTCTCTTCACTCCCCTCCTCCCGGGCAGCAGGTATAGTAACAGACTGAGACACACTTGCTGCTGTGGACTAGTTATACTTTAAGATGCTAAGAATGTTCTTTTTTTTTCTCCAGGGTTTTTCCCACCTCCAGTCAGAGTATCAGAAGAGCATTGGGGGTTCCCAGTCTCCAGGAGCCCCTGGCCCTGGTCCAGGCCCTGGAGTGGCTCAGAGCCATGACTGGGACAGTGAATACTGCAATCGGGAGTGTGGCAACCACTGCAGGTCAGTGGAGACAGATGAGACTGTTTTATTTGCTTCCCACAGTCCAGTGTTTTCCACAGCAACCTTTGTTACTGTAACTCATCAAATCATATCATCTTGAATGACTTCTGAAAGGGAGACAAATGAATTGATGGACATCTTCTCTTGCTGTGTGATGTATTTGCTCAAAGTAAAAACATATATCTATTTTGAAAAGATAAAAAAATAAAAAAGGGCAACATTATATGACTCCATTGTTAGCTTGTTAATTTAAGGCTTTCAGGTTGAATTTGTCAGACAGTCCATGTCTTAGACCAGAACTCCCCTTAGAAATAAGCATACAGTATATAGTTGTGTCAGACGGCTCTCTCACTTCTTTCACAATATAAGTGTTGGAAATTGTCAGCTCCGTTCCAGTGAGACAGGGGAGACAGCTGGAGAGGTAATGGTGAGATAATAGAGCTTGTCATGTGTTTGTCAGACAGCAGTAAAAAAACAGATGTTCTCACTGTTATTGTTTGGCAGGCTGTGCCGTCCTGCAGCACTGGAAGATGTTCTAAGACTACAGTGCTCATCGTGCTAAAGCGCTAGGAAATGTTTTGTTAATTTACAGGGCTTGGTTAGGGCGTTTCAGCTTAAATTGCGGACATCGGGGATTGAAAAGTATTTGCAATCAGAGGAAAACATACCTCCATTTCTCTCTGTTCTTCTGTATTTGAATCCTTCTTTTCTTTACCGCTGTATCTTTGTTCGTAATCTAACCTGCGCCTGTGTTATTTTTTTGTTTTGATTTTTTCTCTCCAGTGGCAGCATGATTGGCAGGGACAAGCCACTCTACCTCACCTGAAACTGAAGATCATGCTCTGTCGACAAATACGACACCGAAGAGTCTACCCTGCCTCCCTGCCTCCCTCCCTCCCTCCCCCGTAACCCCTCACCCCTCTTCTGATGCACACACTTACATTCAGTTCACACTTACTGTAACACACAATTGCATACATACATACACATACAAACACACACATTCCGCCTCCCAAACACCACCACCACCACCACCTTCTTTTGTCAATGTAATTATTATTTCTCTCTTTCTAGAAGAATCTGTGAGCAGAGTTTGTTTGACTAGATGACTGCTGTCTGTACCACTTAATGTATTAGCAGTCCTCTTGCTGTTTAAAATTTGCCAAGCACTTATGAAGCCCCCCCTCCCCTCCCCTCCCCTTCCCCGCCCCTCCCTCCTGCTCACACCCTCCTCTCTGAGTTGTGCGTCTACGCTCTCTCCGATGCAGGCCGGGCTGTAGAGCACTCCTCTTCTGTGTCACCATCAAAGTCCCCTCAGGGACCCCATCCAGCTTTAATTAGAATGAGAAGGAAAAAAAAATACTCTCTCTTCTTTAATCATTTTAATTTCCTTTTGTGTTTTTGTTTTGTTTTTTCCTTTTTGTTGTTGTTGTTGTTTTATTTATTTCTGGCTTGCAAAATTGTTCCTCCTTTTTTTTTTGCCAGTAAGCGCTGGGCCCTGTACTGTAGAAAAAGTATTAACTTCTAGTAGGTTCATCGCAGGCTTAGATGTTATGATAGCTTTGCTTAAGGGCCTGCAAATGAATACAAAAAGCTTGGGTCGGGAAGAGAAACAAAACAAAAATAATCTTTTTTAATATTAAAGACCTGTTGAGGTCTACTGAGCTGTCACAGTGTGATTGTAAATATCACTTTTATGGGATCAAATTGGGAATTAGAAGTCCAAATAGATTTGTTTCTTCTTTAATATTACATGTAAGTCATTTTATGTGCGTGTGAGTGTGCGTGTGTGTGCGCGCGTGTGTGTGTGTGTGTGTGTCTGGACGTTAGAATGTACCCCATTCATGACGTGTGCAGTCGAGTGTGTATGTGCGTATGTGCACAGGCACACACAAGAGTGTTTCAGTGTTCGAGTGTCGAGTCTTTCTCGTGAATTTTAACAGCCGCGTGCAGCTGGATTTCAGAGGAGTATTTCACACTCTCGTTCTTGCATTAAATCTGTGCTCACTGGTGTGTTTTTTTTCCAATAAAGTTCAATCTAAAACTGAATACACAATATGTGTCCTGCAGATCATTAAATGGAAAGAGCCAGGTGAGAGATAGAGAGGAAAGAGATAGAAGGAGAGAAAGAAACGCCGTGAGATAAAATGAGATATAATGTTGCAGGTGGAAAAAAAAAAGATATTGCCTCAAAATGCACCCCCCCCCCCATCGCTCCCTTTTCTTATTTTGTCTGACCATAATGTCAATTTTGTCTCCTCGACATGCAGGAGTGAAGTAATGAAACATGTGAATGGAGCCATCACATCCACATTACAGTGATTTTTATAAGTTTCTAGTTGGTGTTTGGTTGTGTTGATCTCATCTTTTTAGCTTTTTGTGTGATTAACAGAAATGCATTTTGCTGACAAAGACATCTGTATTTATCTCTTTACTGTAGCATCATTTCAGTTTTAGTTGTTACAGATCTATAACATTTTAAGTTGTGTAAAATAAAACCCTGCCAATTGTTATTTTATCTGTAAAGCCAGTAATGATAAATATTTTAAATGGTTATCAACATATTGTTTTTGCTAGTTACCCATCAGCCATTTGACAGGTTTTCTTATTTATGAAAGAAATTAGATGATTTTTGCTTCTTACAATGGAGGTGTATTTTTATTCTTATTTTGTTGTTTTTTGTTTTTTTCCCCCTATCTGGTTTGATAAAAAAATTGATGATGAACACAACAATGATTTTTCCTTTATTTTTTACATTTTGGGTGCTGCTCCTTTTGATTCCTTGCCGGCAGCATCTGTTTGTGTCACAATGCTTCTTTTATTTCAAACCTGCATATTAAAAAAAAAAAAGTTCAAAAGTGATCATGAGTGATGTTCATTTCCCTGCGGGCTTTTTGTCTCCTCCTCTAATGAGATGGTCACACCTTTTTTTTTGAAGACATAATAATCACTGTTTTAAAGATCCACACTGTACCTTACGGTGTATTTGCACTTAAGAGGGTCACATTTGTTTCCTATATTTATATTTAGCCCAGGGCTCCAATGGCATTAGCTAATTAGCCATGGACACAGTGTGCACCAGCCAGCGTAGATACTGCCAGTAAACTTAACAAACAAGAGAGCAGATGCGAGAAGACGTTTGCTTTGCTTGTGAAAGCGGTGCATCGTAGGCGTCTAGTGTGAGATAAAGAGAACAGAGAAATGCAATGTGCACACAAACTCAGGCAACCGTCCAAGTACTGATTTTACCCCAATTGCACACAAGTCTTCTTAGAGACTTTCGGAGAGAGAGAGAGAGACAGAGCGAGAGAGACAGAGATTGAAACGGAACTGTCACGATTCCACCATTCAATGTTTTATTCATTTTACGTCTGCCTGCCGTCTCTTCCTCAATAGTATTGAATTGGCAAATAGATCATTATTGGACAATTGGAAAACCTGCCACTTTGCGATATGACACACATTATATGAAAATCACAGTCATACATTCTTAATGCTATGCTAGATAAAAGAGGTTTTGGGTGCAGCCACGCAGCCCACGTCTTTGTGCCTTTTGTGTATATACCATCATGTGTTTGTATGAATATCTGCTTATGTTTCTTTGTGTTTGAGTGTTGCCTCTCCTCTCTCTAGCTGTAGGTATATTACTGCATACCTGGCAACAATATTCCCTTTCTTCTTTCTTATTTTGGACATTTCCCTTTCCCTTTGTGCTGGCAGTCATTGTCTGTAGTAATACTGTAGTAAATATTACTAGGAGACCGTATCAATTTGACACTTCTGTCAACGCCCTTAGGTCCATCCCTCATCTCGTCTCAGAGTCAAAGTCATGAGGCCGACAGAGAATCAAAAGCTACAATTTATGGTGGAGGATGCCATTGAGAAGAGGTGAATGCAGGGGTCTTGCTGGTTTCCATAGATTCGAAAAGACCACTGCAAACAAAATGGAAGACATCAGTAATAGCAGGCTGTTTGACAAAGACGAGGTCAGTGTGGCATCCATCTAGAAGAGAGCAAAATAAAAGAAACCACTAGAAATTCACTGTGTAATCCTTTCATTTAAATCATTTTTGTTTGTGATTCTGGTATATTTCATGTTTTTGACATTTATTATGTGTGTCTCAGCTAGGATTATTCATTTAAACCTGAGCAAATCAAAATGGAATTTAAATGTTAATTCACCTCAGCCCTATTTTGTGTTTCCTTTTGGACCCACGTGTTTGAAAGGGCCTTCTGGCTACACACAACAAGTGAAAACACAGACAGACCTTCCACTGAGACGCTGGGGTTCCAGACACATTTTTTTATTGAGGTTTAATTAAAGAAGTGCCCAGTGTCCTAAAGCTGAGATATGTTTGGACAATTCTGGGCTCAATGAATCAGTAAAACCAAGCAAGTTCTGCTAAACGTTTTTCAGTGTTTTCTTCACTGTGTGCATCATTTATGATCATTTATTCTTCTAGTTACTTATTTATGTATGCGACCGATTATTAAAAACACAACCATGCATGTAAAACAGGCTCAGCGCATTTGTAGATGATGAATATGAGGTCAACCTCAGCGCGCGTGAGAGTGTTCGTTTGAGGAGTCGCTCAACCAACGGTGGGAAATTTCCATCACCAACATCCTTGTTAGATCCACCCTGTCAAAGGCCTTGTATTTTCTTAAAAATGTACTTAATTTTGCTCTGTATTGTGGTGGAGCAACGCGACATACCTGGCTTTTTCTGTGAGCGTGAATGTAACTATGGTTAATCTGCCCACATGAGACAGCTAGCTAGGTGGAGCTTCTCTGTCCTTTGTGTTTAAACCGATGCAGGCGAGAAGGTCAGTGTGTGAACAAAAGGCTCGTACACGCAGACAGGACCAAACACACCAAGCCTTTCACAGACCAGCTACCTTAGCATACAGGCAAAACGTTTCAGTTGCAACTTTGGTGCTGCGGTGGAGCAACAAACAGCAGGAAATGTGGGTGGTTTTAACAAGAAATGGGTTTCGTTTTGTGTTCAGGATCAGTTAAGGTTTCATTTTTATGCTGACTGTAGTGCACAAAATGAATTAGTACATCAACAAAGCACAATATTGCCTGCAGATTTAGTCCACACTAAAGATTTTAATTGTACAGCAGTTATTATGCAACACTTTTACTTTAACATATTTAGCAAGTTAGCAGTTATCATTCCATCACAATCATGCTTTGTGTGGGAGGTGCCTCTTTTTGGGATTATCTGACATGACAGTTGCAGCTCATAACTACGCAGAAGAACGCTGAAGTAAACAGAAGGTGACAAAATATAACACATAGGACAAAACACGTGATGTAGAAAGTACACTTGTGGTTTCACACCTGTAGATACCTACGTAATCCAGCATATATGCTATGTCAGGTTTGACAACCATTAGATGCTGCCTGTAGAGGCCAAATTTAGTTCATTTCCTGTTTTTCTGATATTACAAATAATTAAATGTGATTGCACTGTCTTTTAAATAACATAGGTGTACATTTTTTTTTACATGTAAAATTCCCCTCGGAGTCATTGTGAAACATCAGGTGATAAAGATTTTCTCTCTATGACTGGATTAAACCAAATTTGAATGTGTCAATATCAATTTGGCTACTTTGCCTCAGACACTGCAGGATCATTTCAGAATAGCATTATCCATGACATGTGCAAAGTAACACAACAATTTCTACAAAAGTGACTGATGCACAAAACTATAATTAAACAAGCTTGCAAGTGGTGCAAAGGGTGTGACAGGTTGGTCATCTTCTGTATAGTTTTCTTGGTTTTAGTTCTGGTTGCGTGGCCTTGTGGTCACATTTTTTATGTTTGTGCCTCCCACTTGATTCTCCCTCTCCTTTATATTATGTTTCCACGAAGCCAACATCCATTATCCAGTTTCATATTTGATTATTAGCAAAATGACTATACATTTTAATATGTAACCATTACCATGGCTTTTTCTGAACCAGGTAGTATAAGGTACCTAACCTCAAAGGTCCCATATGGTGAAAATACCTTTCATTTGTGTTTTGTGTTTTTTATAAACTCCAAGGGGTAAAATATAATCTATGAAAATACAAGTCGCTTACTAGTACCATTCCTCTACCACCACAAGATGGCCTCTTAGCTTTATAAGCCAGAAAAAATTTGATCCATTTGCTACATCGAAACCAGATAACCAATAGTCGGCAAGCTAAAAATGTTCTAATCCCCGGCAAGACAGTGTAACACAGAAAACTTGTGTCGGTAACTGTAAAATATGTTAGAAGTTGTGTTACAAAGCAAGGACTTTGCCAATTGGGCGGTATATTATGATCTACATTTTGTGATAAAAAAGAATTATGCAGTCCTGCAAGCAAAGACAAGTTCCTGAATTTTGTGTAGATACAGTTTCCTGATTGCAGTGACACAAATAGTAGTATGACCACCCTATCTCCAACCCGACCCATTTCCTAATGTATCTCAAATTATTCTTAAGGATCCATTAGACCTTGTTCCCAGGCCAGACCTTCCCGGAGTATTGGCTGTTTGACCAATCCCCTTCCAAAAACATCTGTTGGCACCCAACTTTCCAAGGAAAATAAAAAAATAAAGTAGAGGTTAGTGAAATTTAATGTTCTGTTAGTTTAGCTGCAAAGATTTATTTATCTCCTTTACAATTTTGTTTGTAATCGGTGATAAGTCCACTTTGCACACAGTTTGTCATGTATGGTTTTTCTATGTTTGTAACGTTACACATAAAGACACAAGCAGGCGTAGAACTACAGAGTACCGGCACACACAGGGCACGACAAAAAGATCTGCCAGCGAATGGATGCAGAGCCGGGTTAAATAGCAGGTGGTTGATTACCTGATCCCAGGCAGGTGTGAATGACCTAATGAGCCTGATGATAGGCAGGTGATCCTGCTCAGAGCGGAACCCCACAATATATAAAATAATAGGATCAAAGGCTTCGTACAGGCTGGTTAAGGTCCTTGCAAAAGTTCATAAAGGGTGTGGGTGTCAAACTAAGCCCTCACCACCCAAAAAAACTCCACCGCGTTGTCATCCCCTTTTCACCAGAGAGTGTGGTGTATCCATTCATAGGGGTGCTTTGCAGTTAATGCAGATGTTATTATGTAAGCGATAATGTACAGCCTGCCATCATTATCACAAAAGAGAAATAAGTTAATAAACTGGGTCGGGTGATTATCCTGTTGGGGTCGTTTTGCTGGCTTATTGCAAGTGTGCCGGATGCTACAAAGAAATAAAGTCTGCACACTGCTAAGCTCCCAGTAACCAATCATTTTATTCTCTTACATGGGCAAAGTTTTCTTTCTTCCTGAGGCCTGAGGGTGATCTCGTAGATCAAAACAGACTAACAAGCATTGGTTATTGGGAGATTAGCACAATAATAGCACTTATTTCTTTGTACCAAATATTGCACTAATAAGACACACCCGTTACATAGTTTCTAAGTATGCATTGTTGTTGCAGACTCTATCTGTCAGCATTCCACTTCAGTGAGAATGCCAACCGCCCACAGTCAATAAGTGCCTTGGGAGATTCGGCCTTTAAAGTGGCCTTCCCTAAAGCAAAGAAGGGGGGGATACAGCCTCAAACGAAGGAAGATTGAGTCGACATTCAGTAAGTAAATTATCACCATTTATTACAGACAGTGAAACATTACATATTAAGTCAATTGTTTATTTCTTGAAAGTAAAAAAAGTGCGTTACAAAAAATCAATTTCACATGAGAACAGTTAAAACAGTTAAAAATATTTTCTTGGTAAAACGTTTTCTTAAAACAACATAACAAATTTATTCCATAAGGCTATGTAAATAAACTCATCGCCAACGTCTTTGGGAGTGTTGTCCCTGACCCAGCGCCTTTTACTGAAGAGCTGAAGAAGCTCCCCGTTCCAGAGGATCCTTGCTCTGAGTTCTCTGTGCCATCCAAGGAAGACACCATATGTGTCACGTTTCAATCCAGCACAGGTCGGAAACCAGTGTAGGTACCATCTGGATACTCAGTCCTTATGCGAACGATGACACATGAGGGAATAACCACCCTGACCCTTGGCCAAGCTACCTTTGGTAGGTAGAGGGTCATGTCTCCTGATGCTGCAGTCCAGGGCACCCACAGGTTTTCGTGGCTTGGCTTGCTTTCTCACCTGGCCTCAATCCCATTGAGCACTTGTGGGTGCCCTGGATTACACAAGTGGGATAACATCCCACAGCTGCAGATTTTCATACTTAACGCGAATCACCAGCTAAATTAAAGCTTACTTTGTCATGTCTCTGATTCCCAGACGAGTTCCAGGCCTGGGTGGTTAACCATGCACTGTGGTGGGTCAGGAAGCTGGTCACATCTTCTTCTGACCTATATGAAACACTACTAAATTACATACTGTATGACAGTGATACAAAAAAACATTGGAACAAAGGTGATATTAAGTGTTTCCAGCACATGTGTTTCCCACCTTTATTTCATGTACTCTCACCCACTGTGGACCCTTTTCCACGATTGTATTATTTATATGGGTGCAGTGATATAAACCAGATAATTGTAATGTTACCTGAGGTATCTTCCTGCAGCACACATTTTCCACCTCGGTGGGCATCCGGGCACAATGTCCAAAAGTGCACCTGCAGAAAGGTAAACATCGGCTGAAGCGTGAAATGGGAAAAATAGTCTCCCTTTCATAGAGTAAGTGGTTTTAATTCTCTGTGAAAACGAATTTAATCTATTCACTGTTAAGACTTGATCCACATGCTTTCAAATATTTAGCAACTTCAACGTACCACTCTGAAACGTCCTGCTGCCCTCTTGTAAAGTGTTGTTCCTCGTCCTCTTGCTGGGAATGATCCGAGTCTGATTCAGGCTCAAACTGGTACGGTCTTAATAATCCTGCCGCCATGTTCACTGTAGCCTTCCGCTAAAATCTGATGCCAGGCCGCCTCGTGAGATGATCTGTACATAGCCAATCAGAGCATTTGCTGATAAAAAGAGCACGCTTATTTCCGCCTACCAGCAAAATCTGACCATGTGTGGCAGGGACAGAACGCAGAAATCAGAAAAGAAACAAAACACCATTACAAAAGTGTTTAATAGATACACATAAACGGTACAGATATAACTAACTTTTACAATATGGGACCTTTGCAGCTATAATCTATATTAGGCCTACTATATTAAGATGGATCATGTACTTGTATGTGAAAGGAGTTGCTCAAAGTAACAAAACCACCAAGTACTATGACCAATCTCAGTTCCCCTTGGCTTCCCCTTGGTTTGGCTTTTCAGCCCACACCTTTATTGTTTTGACACACAATCACCGCTCTCGTAAGGCTGTCTTCAGCAGGTAGTTGTTCCCAGCGAAAAGGCTCTAAAAAGCCGACTGCACACTACCTGCTCAGCACCAAACAGCAGACTAGCTGGTGAACATGGTGGAGAATTTTGCAGCTATTTCCACGAGGAGGTGGTGGCGACCAAAAGCAGAGCTAAAAAGGAGAGTGAATAATGGACTAGCATTCATTTGCACTAAAAGCAAAAGTACTAACAATTCTATCTATTTGATTGTGTTACACGATTATCTGGCATTTCAGGGGTTGTATTTGTCCAGTAGATTAGGAAGACAAGCTGATATTGCACCTTTGATCTTTATGGACAATCATGGTTGAGAGAAAGCATTAAGCAAATGGTGACCGGAAGAGAGAGACTTGTTTGATAAGAAATGAACTCTTTGTCTCTCTCTTTCTCTTGGCTGTGGGCCATACGGGGCTGGAGCCCACATCCCTGAAGAAAAACCACTGTGCTCACTGACTAAGAGGTAAAATAATAGTGCCTCACATTTCTCCATCTCACGTTCTCAACAGCCGCTCAAGTCCTTAAGTATTGATTAGAAGTGGAGATGAGTCAGATTGAGAACCACACACATAACTATTTTCTCATCATCCCTGCAGTCGTCTGTGAAAGTCAGGTCTCTTTATGACCTGGATCACCTCACACTGGAGCCACAAAAATGGCACCAGCCATATGCAGTCATTTCAGATGTTTGTTAAACGCCGCAGCTGCTCTATTTGAGCAATATCGCCCACACATGCTGCACCTTAGATCCTCCAATAATTGCATGTTGGAGAGAGTGTTAGAGAGAAATGGTTGTGTTAGTGTAATAAGGTTCTGGTCCAGATGTCTGGGATTAAAGGCTTGTTATGAAAATACAATATAGTTACTCAGGAAGTAAGGTATTCAGCTCTGTCATGCACTTGGCATGTAACAGTATTTAAATAGGCTTTTGATGAAGATGAGATTGGGAAAGGATTCAATTGAATATAGTGCAACATGTTGGCATGTTGTATAATAGACAGTCCTAGCATTTGGTTGGTGAAAAAGGTCCATGTTCTTAAAAGCCAGCACCATAGCAACCAAGCTGTGGAACGTGCTTTGCCAATATACAGTAAATGTAGCTTCACAATACATTTTTACTGATTTATTCCTTCCTTTTATCATCGCTATGATAGCCTTTAAAACAGAATTACTAACTGCACTCATTCAAGTATCAAACACAAAACATTTGGGAAACATTTATGAAAATAAATCCATTAAATGGTTATGTGAACATGTCCTTGCCTGTTTATCCAGTGATTGAATTAGCAATCTTCCCTAATTCACTGAGCTTTTACACTTATCTGCTTTGTGCAGAGAAAATATTTCTCCCATGCAGTGTGCCATATGGTCAAAGGAATGATACATATTGGTTTTGCTAGAGCCCATTATTTTTTCAAAAACATACAAAAAGGAACAATCAAACATGGTTCAGACACGCCAACTCCAAAAACACCATTTTGCCAAAGACACGAGGGCTGCATACAGGCTGTTAGCAAGCTTTCATTAACGCTCATAATGCCAAATATCATCTGCTAGAATCTCTGCAATAGAGCACAGACTCCTTAACTCTCAGGAAGGAACAAAGGAACCACACAGCACAGTTTTGTCATTTTTAGATGTAGGCCTGATGGAAATGTTTTTTTTTTCATTACGATAGTTAGTTTGGCAAATGCTACTCAGCTAATAAAAACACTGTACCGTCACAACTTTGATATCGGATTAATTTTTCTTTTCTTTGTCTGGAAGATTAAATTATTATCAGTGAAGTTTTAATCCTTTTTAAAAGTTTTTTAAAAATGAGAATGCTAGCTGTGGCTAGTAGCTAGAAATGCTTACTTGCGTCTTCTTCTGTGACTATGAATAAACACTTCAGCCAAGAGACAAGGACTTTCAAACTGATCTCATACATTTTGCTACAAACGTTCTGTATTCTGTCTACATTCTGTATTGCCATATGCTTAGAGGGTCAGTGCAAATCTCTTGCTGGGCTGTCTGATATGCTAACCACTGCTAAATGCTACAGAAGACACTTCTAAATGAGCAGAACTTCGCTGCACCTTTCAAAAAAGGAGGTCAGATTGTTGAGGTGATGTTACTGAGCCACATGGATTCAGTGACAACCCATTTTTACCACCTTATTGGCTATGTTCTCCACTGTAAATCCAAAGGTGTAGTCAGTGTAGCCAGCCGATATCTGGATAATGGCTATTGTTGTTATTATGTATCATAGTCTGATTAGTAATCTTGTAACCCATTGGCTATCATCTGACCGCAATTTAAATGCAGATACATTTTTAAAAAAGCTAATGAAAAGCTAATCTCTAGGGTTCTGAGATTGATAAAAAGCCTACTTGGCCTCAGACAATAGCCGATGGGTTCCGAGATTGCATGTCGGACAATGTGTTCCACTTCTTTTGGTCTCCACACAGGCTGTTTACCTGCATGCAACCAATACCCGCTCAAACGTGATTGGTCAATACTACCCAGGCTACAAACAGACTACAAATGGTCAAATCCTGTCCCCTGTCTACACATTCTGCATTCATCTGTTTATAGAGATTAATTTGAGTACTAACTCAAAGGAAGTTAGAGTAAGGACAGACTCTAGTCACTGTGAGCTCCATCGTGTCTGACACATGGTACGCCATACTTATTTAAGTATTTTTCCTCTTTTTCTTTCTTCCCATGGGACATTTATTTTTGTCATTTGCATCTGCATTCATTAGAACCTCATAGACCGGAGATTTCTCCATTTCTGTCTCTCTTCCCAGCAATGATACCTTCTGTCACTCCAAAGTGATTTCAGTCAGTCTCCCTGGTTTTAAAGAAATTGACTTAAAAGGATTGGAGCAGGTGAAAGATTGTGGACTGAATTCTAACTTGGGATTGATGTGAAAGGTTCGTCCTGGGCTAAGTCATTCACAGAGAGTTCCAGGTGCTGCCACACAATCCCTGATGAAGGCCACATGGTGACAACGTGTGTGTTTTACATATAAATATTTGTTGCCAATTAAAAGCAACTTTTAATGTTTTTCTCAGTGTTACCACCCTTTCTGTGAATCCTGCCGGTACAGTAGGTGAAGTTTTACCAGAATTACTTTTTCAGTGATGAGCTGACTTGTCACGGAGATGGGCAGCAGCTGTTGAAGCTGAGTCAGGTCAGGATTTCATGTATGGTGTGGCTCAGATTGGGGAAGTTGTCAGAGACCTCCGATTCTTTTTCAGAATGCTAAAGGTACACTGGAACTAATACGCTGCTGAATCTTTGGGCTTGGCCATTGCAAATTGAGGCTAATCTGTGAGAATTTTAAATGGATATTACTGGCCCTGCTACTTTTCTACTGCTACATTTTGCAACATTTTCAGAGAAATGTAATGCCACTTGAATTGTTTATTTTAATCAACATAATGAGAAAATGTTTTGAATAAAACATATCTGCCAAATCCCCAGTTTATAAATGCACAAATGCAAAACAGTCAGACAAAATATTTCATTTGTTTTTCCAGCTATACCTGCCCCTGCAATACAATGTCCACGTGTAGCAACAAAGGCACGATCAAAGTTTTTGGTGGTTGTGTTTAGGCACTCAGAGCACTTGGTTCAGGTTGGGTTGAGATCGTGGTCTTGGTTAAATATTGAAATAGTTAAAGTGACTTGAAGCATGATGCCGGACATGTTTACTTTGTTAACATTTAACTAAAACCACAATCGTTCCCTAACCAAAAGCACTTTAATTGCCTAAATCTAAGCATATGTGGGACCAGCATGCCCATCCAGTCTGCAGTGTCAAAGTCCTGCACTTTCTACGCCCACCATCCCCACAGACCACCTCACTGCAAGTTGTGGCCAGTACGAGATTGTAGAGCTTCCTCCACTGGACAAAAACGTTGACCACTGGTTGGAATCCACACAGCAGTTACGTTCTGTAAAGAAATGAGCAGCATTGCGATGATAGTTAGCTCCTTTTGCAGAGGAAGGATGTCCAAAATCTTCCATGACTGAATGTATTGATAACGATGTTCAACAATCTTTGTTTTTTACATTAGTGGTTCTGGAGCTTTCAATCATGTCCCATGATTTTCATCAGAACATGGAGTTTGTCCAGTTGCCGTGGAAATGGATGTTCACGTTTCCATATTTTCTGAACACTTTTAAGGACGTCTTGTTTATGTCCGTTCAAACTTGAGCTTCAAAGTTTATTGTTAATGTTAATGTTAAACAATGTTTGTGCTAAATTGTATAATGTATTAGTATCAAACTGAGAAGTGTCTGCGGCCCCGCTAGCGACCACAGTGGTGCTTTGAGCTAAATGGCAAGGTTGGTGTGCTAGCGTGCTCACAAGATGATGCTAACATGCTGATGTTGAGCAAATATAATGTTCACCATCTTAGTTTAGCGTGTTAGTATTCCAACATTTGCTAATTATCACCAAACACAAAATACATCTGAAGTTGATGGGAATGTCACTAGTCTGGCAGGTGTTTGCTATGAAACAAAGACAAATGGAAATTCTGATCTCATAGGGGTGCAAGAGGTAAAGTTGGGTGTTTAAGTGAGTAGGATTCATGCTCTGCGGACCATGAATATCTGTACAAAATTTCATGGCCACCAATCCAGTAGCTGTTAAGATATTTCCGCCTAAAAACAATCCCTAAGATGAAGAAGACACAATGTTATTTTAAAAAATGGATCGATTTGTCTATTCCCTGTCTTGTAGACAGCAATGGCAGTGTGCTAATACTGTATGTGGTCAGCACAGAACTCACCTCACTGCTCTGGTGGACTCCTTTCATCTGAACCATGCATCCGTATTAAAAACGCTGCAATTTAATCACTCATTCGTAACTTTAATTGCATTTGTTAACCGTGAGCCAGTAATGACTTAAATCCTGTTTTCTTCTCACACCCACATACGTGCAGCTCGCGGCCTCTTCTTTCTTTTCTTGTCAGCCTCAGATAATAAACGCAGGAGAACATTCTGGAAAAGGCACATTTTAATATGTTTCTTTTAAAAAATGGATTATCAAATTAATGGGAACTGCTCAATAACTGCTGCAGTGAGGAATGCTTCCCACCTAATTGAATTAGGGTTTTCATTTCTGTGATTTCTATGTTTGTTTTTGGCAGCTGCCATCTGTTTGCCTGGGACCAGCTCTATTAATAAGCTATTCAGATTGAGATGGGGCTTTATTCCAGCAACTGTTTCTCACCTCCTCTCTCTCTCTCTCTCTCTCTCTCTCTCTCTCTCTCTCTCTCTCTCTCTCTCTCTCCCCCCTTTTCTCGCTTTCTCGCTCACTCAAATGATTGTCATGGAAATCATCAGAGGTGCCAAACCACAAACAAAAGAAAGAGCTTTAACATACACCTGAGCCAAAAAGAACAGAACTGTAGTCTAATTACGATGGGAACAATTAAGACTGTGCATATTTATTGACAGGGGACTTCACACAGGAGCATATGCTCATGAATACCAAAAAATGAAGGCAGAATGGTGTGTGTGTTTGTGTTTTGGGGGGGGGGGATGAGGTGGGGGGGATCTGAATGTCTATATGATGGTGCTGCTGTGAATACAAGCATTTTAACTCTAGAAAGCATCGGAGGCCATGAAAAGGTGCAGCTTTGTTTGACAAATGAAACATTTTTATTGCAGTGTCCTTATCAGCTTTTGTATTATGCACTCATTTTGTGCAATGTTTTGATGTAACACATTTCGGAAAGCAACGCGGCCACTTTACATTGCCCCAAAAAGAGAGAAGCCAACAAAAACTTAAGTGCTTGTCATCACCAGCCGCCAATATTAACCCTCATTCTCTCTCTCTCTCTCTCTCTCTCTCTCTTTTTCTGTTGACAGCAACAGTCTCCCTCTCAGTGGTCCAAGAACAAGGAATTCCAATCTGGGCTTTGCTCAGTATTCTGATCACACACCTCTCTCCACCAGTAATACAAGTCTACTTTAAAATTCATAACTACATTTGGAAAGAATAAAAGGGTGCCCTGATGGAATATTTCCAAGGAGCTTACTTGAGCGAAAATACAATTCGCTTTGGCATATTTAATAACCCTAACCTGCTCTTTAAGACATACAGCAGTAATAACAATATTAAAAGAAATACTGGTGACTGGAAGAAAAAAAAAAAAATGGAATCCTAGCTATGCCTTAGCATGAAATGAGTACCCATAATTCCTGCCTCTGGGAGGAGGATGAGAGAACGATGGGGAGAAATAAAGAAGAAGAAAAAAAAGGGGGGGATGAAGGAGACAAGGGATGGAGAGAAGCCTTGTCAAAGTTAGAAAGAGTCAGCCTAAGCTCAACTCTCATTTTCTGCCTTTCTCTTCCTCTCCTCTCCTCTTCTGCCTGGGAGGCAGTTTGAATTGAATCAAACAACCTAGATTGATTAAGCCTGGATGAATGACTTTCCAATGACACAGGATTCGGCTGTAGCCTCACCCCATCCCTCTGTACATATTTGACATGGTTATTGAGGAGTTGATGTGAAAGTGATTGCGCAGTTGTTTCCTTTGGATTCTGGGCAAGGTTGAAGCGTTCCACCTAGACCAAATGTTTGTCGCCATTGCTCAGTTCCTTGGAAGTCCTGTCTGATTCCTGTTGAGTCCTGCATTGATTTGATTGCCTCTCAGGGAGAAAAGCGCAATGAATGAGTGTGAGAAAATAGATAACATGCTCTTCCATTTAGAATATGAATTGCTCAGCTCGAGCCTCAGTATTAATCTCTCGCCCTCTTTCCTCTCTCTCTCTAGTCCTTTTGTGTAAAGAGGGAGAAAAAAGATCAGGGTAGAAAGAGGGAGGGAGAGCGGGAGAGAGGGGGAGAAAACAAGAAATATAGTATTGAATATTGTGGGATGTCCTGTTCTGAATTAGGTCAGGACCAATCAAAGCTTAAATGCTCTCTCTCTCTCTCTCTCTCTCTCTCTCCCTCCCTGATTCTTATGCATGGAGAGACAGAGACCCCTACTGTTCCTGATGTACATTCAAATCTGCCAAACCTGAAATGTTCTCTCCCCCCTCAGAACTCTACTGCCATCTGTCCTCTATGAAGCACACTGCAGAATGCGATGTAACCAGCGTCCGCAATCATCTGCTGCTGCATGTACATGTAATCTACAGCAGCCAGCATGTCTTTCTGCAGTGTGTGAAAATGAGTTGGAAGAAGTGTTTTAAATCTACTCAAGACTTCAGCTAAGAAAATTCTTATTGTCAGATGGAAATCCCTGCATACTTCCCCCTTTTGCAATCTCTTAGTCTTATAAATCTGTATTGCACCTAGAAAGTTTGGCAAAAAGGTATTGTAGCTACTCAAGTTGGATTGGAAAATTTGCATTCACAGCCACACTGGATCTTAAGCGCTGCATTCTGAAGAAGGAGTGCAGATCTGTATACAGTGTGACGGTTCAGTCAGACCCTACGACAAGATCCACATCTTTCATAATGATGATGTTGACAGCACTGATGAGAGCAGTGATTATATTGGTGATTGCGATGATGGCTTTACAAAGGAAGGGATGGAGGCTGTAACCACAATATGCAAGTAGCTGTGGCAGCGACTTTACCAATAGTTTTTGGTCACGTTCCAAACGTGACGCTCATTTGATGAAGCTCTAATGGAGTGACAAAGTGTAAAGATTATGCCAAATGGAAACGCTGGACGTGTGCCACCTCGGAATCTTTTTTCACTTTCACTTTGTCATTTAAAAATGGCACTTCCACTTTGACCGCTCTCCATTAAAATAAAAACGATTCATCGATGTCTAATTTATTAGTTTAACAAAAGATCTGGCAGAGCACAAATGACGAATGATTAAATGAAATCTAGTAAAAATGTCATAGATTTTAATCAGTTAAACTTCAGTTAAACCTCACATAAGCCTACTTTTACCGACGCCATAAAGCATTTAGGCCATAAAGCCTGCCTTTAGTCCCGGGCTGGGGAATTCTACAGGATAGGAGGCAGAGAGAGAGAGAGAGAGAGAGAGAGAGAGAGCGAGAGAGCAAAGCAGCAGTTATGGAAACATTTTATTGACTAGATGCAGGAGCTGGAGGGCATAGTTTTTGATCTTTCAAATAAAAATCAGGTTTACTTGACTGTAGTGCAGCAAACTGTGCTAAAATGCACAACATGATGAATTTACTTTTTGTACTATTCAATGATGCTTTGTTTACCTAATGGCTGTTTACCACAGTCGGGTCATATCAGTGTTTTGGCGCCCATTTGTAGCACTTTTATGTCAACCTTTGCCAAAGTGGGTTTTCGACATTTGCGAATGTTTTCTAATGCAGCGGATAGTGGAGATGGATCTGAAATGACCTGCTCTGTATTATCGTGCTACAAAAAATTGAGGAAAAAATATCAATAAAATCTGGTCTAAAACTCAAATAGTAATAGCTTGATCAGCCCAGACAAGTCTAATCTCACAGCCTTTTCATTATTTTATATCTACATTCAGACGATATTCTTGGTTATTGTGGGAATTCAAACAAAACCTTAATGTGAATATGTTAAAGTGCCTGTCCAATCTTATTTGGAGTCAATATTCCTTCTCTTTGTATATAATAATAATGTTTGCTCTCCAGGCTTCAGCACAAAGGGATGGATTGCAGAGTGTTTTCTATCCACTGCAACATTTTCTTTTAGCCCCCTTCACTTACCAACATCCTATTTTCGGACAATTGTCTCCCCCTTCTTCTCCGTCCTAAGTGCCCTTCCATTTTTGTTAATCAAAATATATTCACACAATCTCCTCCTCCTCTCCAGCGGATCTGAGAGGCTGATTGGCAATTTCAGCAGCAAAAACCATAGTTCAGGGAAAGAGACGGACGCAGCCAATCTGAGAGCTCCCTGTGCCGTTACCATGGTAACATCTCAACAAGAGGAGCGAGTGCTGAAGTGGGAGGAGGGGGGAGTGAGGAGATATGATCAAATGTGAACACTCTATTCTGATTTGATAGGCTGATATACTCCCAGTTTGTTATTACTAGACTCTCCCGCTTCCATTTGTTGTTCAGGCACACACATGCAAATACGTGTGTGTTTAAAAAGCATATGCACGCGCGCGCGCACACACACACACACACACACACACACACACACACACAGTACACAGTAACCATCTGCGCCTCACTGATAACACTGCCTCATGGCAGTAAAAGCATATAAGAGGGGACTGTTTGCTTGCTTCTTTTACAATGGCTAGCAGCAGGCCTAACTGTCTCCATCACACACCCCGCTGACTTAAGCATCTCATCATCATCATCTTTGCTCTGCCCATTCCACAGATCTGTCTGGACTTAATAAAACTGTCAGACCACCAACTGGGACTGTTAAATAAAGACTGCGTGAAGGCTAGATCTGCTGTCTAAAGCAGCCCAGTGGAACGGCTCGTTAAAGACCATGACAAATGACATTAAAACTTGCAGCTGGATATGAAAAGTGCATTAAAAAGCCTGTTTAAGTGATGTTACAGCAGACAGATAGATATAAATCTTCATTCAGAAATAACGACAATCCCTTTCTTCACAAGAAGTCTGGGCCACAACAGCTAAGTTGCCGTCTGATGGTCTCCACTTTGAGAATCATCAGGCAATTAAGGAGGTAACAAAGAAGTAAAAATATAATTTTGTGCTGGATTGACAGGTATCAACTCTACTGTAACATCCTCCTCTTTGACCAAGTCTGGAATTTCTTTCTCCACCACTCCCAAGATGATGGCGAGCAATAAATCCAAATCAAACTTCAAATTAATCCTTCAGGGTACTGTGACATGTAACCAACACAATTACCATGATCCTCCATGACCATGCAGTTTCACATTAAAGACCTTTAAAGCTGTTTATTTGAATTTTTTTGGCCACTTGGTGGCATTGCAGAACTGAAATAAGCTGAAATAACAACACTGACCTTATATATATCTAACATTCAATTCAATTCGGTTTTATTCATATAGCACTATGTCATAACAGAGTTATCTCTTAGCACTTGTTAATATAGAGCAAGTCTAGACCAACTCTATATGTTAGCAAACGTCCTATTAACATATCTAGTGGACATGTAACATTAGCATTCAGTGTTGTTTCAGGCCATGGGATGAATTTAAGCCCAATATTCACTCTCTTTTTAGCTTTTTTGGTCACCACCAACTCCTGATAAAACATGTGGCACTTAAACTTACTAAATACTCCACTATCTTAACCGGCTAATTGCTAACTTTGTCTTTGCTGGGCATGTAGTGTATAGTTGGTTAAAGTAGAGAGAGAGCTTTTTAAAAAACTAAAACAGATGCTGTCGGCTGGAAAACCAAAGCAAAGACCTGAAAGATGCTAAAATGCCCGATGGTGCTGAAGGGAACTGCAGAGTCAAGTTGGTTGTTGCTACAAGCGACACCTTTCCCATTACACAGTTCATCCTTTGGCAATATGAAAATATTTATTAGTAACTGGTAAGATACCAATCTTTAATATATATTTAAATTTAATATGATTTTCAGCTTAACATTTAAACTAAGTTTAAATAAGTTTAAAAAATGTGCACGCCAAGTGTAGATTTGTTTGCCAACCAAATGAAAAGGAATAAAATAACCAAGAGTGACATTTATGAAGTGTTAATAAAGCACTAGCAGAGTAAACAATAAAAGTTAACAAAGTTTATTACATGTTTATATACAAACAACCCTGCAAGGCACACCTTTGTTTAAATAAGAATATATAATACATTTTATTCTTGAAAGCAAACAAGTTTTAGTTTTGAAATACAGTATATATTAATACAAGTCTGTTTAGTGTTGGACACAGAGAGAAGGCCCCAAGTTATGGATGTTCAGATGACACAAATACTGCAGACAACAATCAAACACATTATGATGTAAACAACTCAACATCTTCTATATGATAAATTAACACATTTAAATGTTGGACAAATTGTGTAAAAATGGACCATCAGTGCTTTCTGATTCAGCCTGCTTGTCCTCTCTGGTGAGTCAATCATGAAGTACAGACAAAAACATTGTACTATAAAACAAGTTGATTAAGAGCTAAACTCTGGTATTGTACTTAAAAGCTTATCCATACAGGAGAAGTAGCTTAGCTGGACTGGCACTCTTTCAGCCAACCGTTTGTCATCTATCAATACATGATTACAGGACAACCTTTAAAAACACAACAGCTCTTATTTTGTACTTAATCTGGGCTGAAATAGTTGTGCAATTTTTTTTATTTGATTATTTTATCTGCTTTGTTGGTTAAAGTAAAACATAATTTAAAAAAAGCTTTTCACAATACACTCAGTTAGTCATTTCTCTTCGTTAGGCCACAGATTATGAGCAGGAAAGGAGAAAGAGACAGAGAGGAAAATGAAATCATTTGCAATCCAAAATATATATCATTTAGCATTTGGAAGTTGTCTTTAACATAAAAGCATGTAACTTCTTTCATGAAAATTCAGGGTAAAGCCAACAGCCACATAAAAAGCATATCATTATTGTGGTGTTCTATACATTGTTCAGTACAGACTATTGATCGTGTAGTGATCAGTCATGTCATTCTGTCACTCCACTGAAGCTGCCTTTTGAAAAGAAAAAAATAAAATGTTTGACCAACATCAATCAGGACATTTGTGAAATAACTTTTGTTATGGCTGCGCACAGCACATAAAGCAAAGATTGAATGATGAAAGGATGCTCATGACAAAGGCCTGCCATGACTCATGAAACAAAACAAAACTGAACAATGGGGCAAAAAAACTAAACAAAACATGAAATGGTTGGGACTTCAAGCTTAGAAACATTAAGATGCAGGCTGTCATACTCATACAGTTTGCCATCACAAAGTGTCACGACCTACCGTGTCATGACCTGCCGTAACAGATTCGACAGATGTCAGATCCCTTAAATGGCTACTGATTCACGCCACATGTAAAACCTCTCTTTACCTTACAACTACAAGTTCAACAAAAGGTCCATCAATGGTGCACTTTTCTCTTCATTCCCCTGGAAAGACCAGGAGGTGCCTGACCAAAGATCATAATCTTAAAGGCCTAGGAAGGCTGAAAAGAAGGGGTTAGTCAGCATCCTTTCCTGGGCCACATCCTCTGGTGCTTCAGAGTCTTCTGGTATGTGTGTTTTGATTGAATATTCCTATTGTTGATGTTCTGGATGGTTTTCCATTATCATGCCAGGAGGCCAAGTCGCTTGACCTTAGCAGACAGGAAAGAGTGGATGATGAAGACTATGGTCTTGGGGCAACAGTGGAGGTCCAGTTGCTGAAAAAAGAAGAGTGTTTGGAGAGCAGGACATGGGAAGAGAAAAAAAAGGCAGAATATGAGCTTTGAAATGATATATATCACACTGCAATCCCACTTTAGAATATGACAGATATTCTTTTTAGAAAACTAAAAGCTAAACGATCATATCTACAAATGTTTAAAATATACAAAACACAGGGTCCTATTTAAGAGTAAATTTCAAGCACAAGGCAAGGTACCTAAAGCAAACATCTCCAGACTCGAAGCCTTTATCCTGAAAACAATCTAGTTAGTATCAAGTATTTAAATACCGTTAAAGATATTGTGCAACATCAATATGTTGCCAAAGTATTTGTGATTTTAACATGAACGTTATTCTTGACCTTGGAAACAGTTAGTACTAGCTTTTCCTGGAGCTTTCCACTGCATGTTATAGTCTTCATCAGCAAATGGAGTTTACTCATTTGTCACATACTTCATAGCTTGTTGACTTGACATGGAGCTGCCTCAGAAGTGACCGTCTCCATGACCGTTGAGCAAACTCCATAACATGTGGTTGAAAGCTCAGCAAAAAGACTAGTGAGTGGAGCTGGTGTTATTTAGTCAAAATAACCTTTATTAATGCATTTGTGTGTAGAATTATTTAAAACTTACAGTGGCGTCAAAGTTCTCTTAAACATAAGACACGTGCCTTTAATGCGGTTATACTTTCCTTCAGTCACAAAACACTCACCAACTGTCATGTTCGATAACAATTCAAGCTAACTTTGACATAGTCAATATAACAGCTGAGGTTTATGGTGGTTATAACTTCACAATATTAAAAATGCTATATACTGTCAAAGTCCCATGGAAAACAGTGACTTACAATCTCGGCCTCAGGGCCTCCAAAGTCAAGGAACATCATGCGAACGCCGTCGTCTGAAGACATTCTGAGGCGCTCGAAGGGCTGCTGGAGCAGAATACTTTTCCTGACACCCATCTCTTCTGTGAATACTGTGAAACCCTCATCAATGTGTACTCCCAGGGTACACTCCTTCCCATTCCAACTACAGGCTGCCAGGGCAAAAAGAATAAACAGGGGTTACATGGAGGCGGAACAAGGCAAGGTAATGTAATGACTTTATAGCGCTCTGCTGAAGCTGTTCTCAAATAAATCTGGATTTTTATTACATATTTCTTGTGTTGTTGTTTTTTTGCGAGCCCAGGATTATTGGCATATTGCATCCTGTGAATGTGACAGCTTAATGCCTTGAAAAGTTAAATAATGCTTATTGCTGAGAAAAGAGAATAGATATGGATCTTAGTTAAACGGAACACTCACCCTAATTCTAATACTGTTCTAAAATTAGACCATTTTAGGCTTTAGGCTTAAAGGTATGGCACCACCTCACGCTACCAGCAGAGGGCAATGCAACAACATTGCTACACTGCCCTGTATGTGAAGTGATGGCTAAAATGCAGAATCTTTGTGCAAAAAACAACAAATCAGAACTCTGTTCTCAAGCACTAATTGTTTGGATTAAACAGATTTGATTGAGGAGATCGATAAATATATAATTGTTTTATTCTCAACAGATCAGAATTGAAAATACATCAAAAACACAACAGCTGAGATTTACTTGGCTTGTGTTAGTCAGTGTAAAAGACCTGTCAATCAATTTCAGAGTGACAGCAGTGCTGTGTTTGGACATTTATTCATATTTGTCATGGAGTTTGCTTAAAGAAGAGCACTTTTTGTTGATGCAAAATCATTTCTTTTTCAATTTTATTTGAGGGAACTTATTTGCCTACATTGTACAAATACATGTACAAGGTATATTTATATCCATGTTTTAGCTATTATATGTTAATAATGCTAACATATTTAAGAGCTTATGTTTATGATATTCATCATGAACAAACCAGTTCTTACTTTGAACTACAAATAGAAAACCATGAGAAGATTCGTGTTTTTAAAGGGTGACCCCAGTGGGAGTCAAACCCTGAGCATTGGTTGTGTTCTCTGCTCACTCAGGCAAAGACGAGCAACATTCAAAGACAGTCAAATATTATTTCTGCCCGTAGGTGGAGGAACTGTGCAGCAAGAATGAGGACAGAACTGTCAAACAAAGCTATCTGTACCCGTGGTGACCTCCTTGATGAGCTCAGCAGCATTATGGCAACCTTCCACCAGCAGATGAGTCCAGGTGGACAGCTCCTTGGCAGAATCCACCCTGAACACATGGGTCTCCACACCCTGCTTAGTGCCCGAACGCAGGCCAAATGAAAGGTCAGAGTCCTGGAGAGGAGAACCTTTTCCTGGGCCAGAGTGGACTAGTCTAAAGAAAAGGAAGTATGAAAAGAATGTGGACGTGAAAGAGGGGAATTAAGATTCATAAAAAAGGATGTGCCAGAGGAGCAAATGAAGCAGTATGCATCTCTTACAGAGGTGAAAAGTGAGATGTGGAGAGCACAGGGGAGAAAGAAGGGAGGAAAAATACATGACTCATAGGTTCTGGTTCCATTAATGTTTTCCAAATGACTAATGTTATGTGGCAAAATGTCCCATTTATGGAAAGAGTGAGCATGTACTCTTACTGGGCCAAAAAAAGCCACGGGAAGGTCTGTCAACTCAGAACTGGACTGCTCAGGGTGGAGGACGGAAATGTTAACTTTATAAAATGCCAAATGCATGTGTTATGTTAAGTGAATGTGTTTGTGTAAGAGAGAGGGAAGAACAGAAGCACTAGTACTGTATGTGTGTGCCGGCGTTTGTGTGCGTGAACCTGGTAGCAATGAGCGGGTGACTCTTGGTGGGGCTGCTGAGGCTCTCTTTGCTTTCTGGCAAGGACGGATACAGGAGCAGGTCTCTGTCGGTCAACACAGCCAGTACTGGTCTCTCCGGACCCTGGGTCAACTGCACACATGCACATTTGTATCAGAGTTGAAGAAATCACTTAAACTCACTCATACGGTACTTTATGATTACCACACAGTACATGGCACATAAGATAGCCATATACAGCATGTACTGTATGTATATGTGCTTCCTGTTTTTCTGTGTTGCTGCATGCACTTTAAAGATAAGATTCAACTTCATTCTCCACCAGAGTGGAAACTTGTCTTGACCTCAGAAAGACATAAAAATCACTTAGATTTAAAAACACAAAGCGGGTCTTGTAGTATGGGCCATGTACATCTGTATTCTTGCATACCTGCTCTGTAATCCAGCCCAGATGTTTGACCTCCATGCTCTTCATCTCCTCCTTCACTCGTGACAAAAGGTTGGCAGCGCCGGCCTGGATGGCATTGTACCAGGAATGGGCCATGGCTGGGTCCTTTGCCCGCAGGAACAAAGAGTTCTTTCTGCTGGACGAAATCACCTCAAAATACCTGGCAGATGAGAAGAAGAGAGAGAAGCAAGCGGGGGGACAGAAGGGAGATGGAAAAAAAGACAAATGGCAAGGAAGTATCAGATATTAACCAAGATAATATGTGAGCAAGTTATGGTAGGAAGTCCATTTTGTTATTTTCAGGTTGAGGTCTGTCGGATTTTTTTTCTTAAGAAATGAACTGAAAATCAAACATTACGTTAAGGTAGAAACTTCTAACATGTAGTACCTGTTTTCTGTGTCCGGGGGGCACTGTTTTCGTGACACCTGGCACATCTTCAGCGGGATGCTGCGGGGCTCCTTCACCTTAGCATGTGAGAGCTCAGTGCCCCTCTGAGGTGTGGAGGGGGGAGAGTCCCAGGGGAGGGCGGCCCCAGGGGACCCCGAGCTTTTAAAGAAGGCCGACATCTCCTTGATGTATTTCACTGAAGCAGGGCGAGAGAGAGAGAGAGAGAGAGAGAGAGAGAGAGAGAGAGATTCAGATAAAGCAGGCAGGCAGAGAGAGAAAAGGAATTTGGGTTAGGAATTGAAAACTGTAGCAGCACTTACAAACAGCTTCATCTGTGAAGAAGTCTGAGTCACTTTTCTCAGCTACTACATAGAGCTTGTAATGCCCTTTTACGGAGATAAAACAAGTCCTAACATGGAAGGTATTCTATCTTCCTAAAAAGTAAACACCCAGATAGTATGATTTACTAAAATAATAACTGTATGTGGGTTATACAATATGATGTATTCATGGACTTTGTGACCTCTGTGTGTTTGCTCTTGTGCAACCAATTGCCCTTTGGGGACAAATAAAGTGATTCATTGACTGAATTTGGTTCATTTCCGCCAACAATGACCACTGGTCAATAGTGGCACTCCTGTTGTCATGCCGATATGAGTCAAAACAGTCAATGCGACCATCATTATTGGCTGTTGCGTACTCTGTATGGGGTTAAGAGCAGCTACACTGTGGGTATTCCCAAAAACATGTTCTGATAGAAATCAAGCTATTTAGTAGTCCAGTTACACCATTTTATTGTATTTATATAAATCATTTAAAAGATAAGAGTATTTCTGCTATTCTTGGTCTGTTTCCACATAGTACTAGTGTGTAATAAAAAATGTTACCCAATAATTATTTAGATATTTTCAAATTGTTGGCCCTTCAGCGGGAGACTTAATATTTTGTTCCACCTTAATGGCCATATCTAGTATCCAGTAATAGGCCCTAATCACAAAATGTGGACCATAATTAAGTTAATCAAAAATACAGTATTTTCTTTTGTTTCCCAATAGCTACAATATTGCAATCCATAATTATGTACAAGTAATACAGGAAGGGAGGGGGAGAGGGAGATAACAGGAAATGAGGGAGAGCGATTGGCAACAAAGGTCAGCAGCCAGATTCCAACTGGGAAAGCTGGAGCCCGTTATCACCATCCATGTTTTCTTTTTCCCACCAATTTTGCCTTCATTTGACAGCCAGTAGGAAGACACAGGAGACACGGGGAGAGGGAGGGGTACGGCGTGCAACGAAGGCGGGATTCAAATCGGACGTTGGACGATCCGGTTATGCTGTGCGCGCTGTAACCACTGCGCTACCAGGGCGCACCATTACACGTTTTGCAGGAAATAATCAAGTGCTACCAAATTCATTTGTGATGATACTTTGCCACATCGCTCAGCTCTATTCTCTCACACACACACACACAAAGACACATGGCCAAAGCTCCAGTCCAGTAGGCTGTGGTATGGGTTTGGCAGAAGTAGCCACTGCTGGAGTAAAAATAACCCAGAGGACATGGCAAGGCATGAGGCTGAAGGCAGAGCTCTGGTTTCACTGGGGAAATGTGAAGTGCCCTTCTTGCACAGTACAAGAGGCATGTAGCCACAGGGCAAGTTGAAGAGTCACAGCACAGGACAACAGGAGTGACAGAGGGGTCTCCCACCATTCCCAGAATAGAAGCAGACAGGCAGCAGCCATATAGTTAATTAGTTAAAACACCAAGGAGTCATACATCATATCTAAGCCTGTGTAGTGGCTCCTTGCCTTTTAGCACTATAAACAGTGTACTAGTAATTCAGATGTTTATTCCTCTCTTCTATCAGGAGGGGGCAGAGTCACTCAGTAATTAAAGAGAGGGGCAAAGGTTTCAGAAGTATCTGTCTGAAAATTCTTTGAGGAAGAACTCTGAGCACCTCTAACACACCTACACACTCACTCCAAAGCGGATTTCACAATTTTAACCAATTGCTTTTAGCTTTCACACACAGGTCCCTGTTGGAAAAGTGTCATGCCCGTGAGAAGAGGCATCACAGGAAGCTATGTGTGATGAGCAAGGCGAGAGATTGTTCATCTCGTCCTCGGCACGGTGAAACAACAGATATCTAATGTCAGTGTCCGACTACGCCATCATCAGCTATTCTTATAAAAGCCACGTGTCTCATTTGGGCTTACAAACATCTGTGTTCAGTCTTACCTGCCACTTTAATATCCTCATGAACCCAGAATGTGTCACTTCCTTGTCGCTCATGATTGAACTGCCCGCATTTTATTCACACGTCAGCAGTTGCATTAATGTCACGTGGGCATAAGTAAGAAAATTGCCAGAACAACGCTTATGGAAAAAATGACTCAGCTTCTTTTTCAAAACATGATACCAACATTTAAAACTGGCAGCGCATTTAGGGATTACAGTGCACGTCTGACGGGGACTTAAGTTGCTGCAGAAAGGGGAATGACCTAAATGCTGAAAACTATAAACATACAGTAACTCCTCTGAGTCAGCAGCCATTTCACTCTCTTCCCATCTGCACCTCTTTTTCTTTTCAAAAAACTCTCCTTTCTCAATCATGTTGTCCTGGATCTCTAATCTTCACAGAGGCCAGGTCCTTTTCAATTTGGGTTTAGGGAGTGGATTGTGTCAATATCTGAACGGTACACATCTTTCACCATTAAAGGTTATTCTCTCAAATCTATAAAGAATCATTGAGACAAATGACTCTTATTTCCCCGCTTTGGATGAAAATCTCTCTCTCTCGCTCGCTTTCTCTCTGCTGGTTTAACAGCATCATTTCCATGTTTGGTCTACCAGAGTGGTTTCCTGGGACAAACATCTTTGACACACACACACACACACACACATACGGAGTCTGGGTGTAACGCAAACGCTTGTGTGCACACACACACACACACACACACACACAGTAACAGGGGAAAAAAGCTTTTCTTCTCTTGGTATTGGTGCCAAAACCCATGTATCATATCGACACCGTTATTGAACATTTTGCCCCGCCCTACATGTATCCAAGTATGATAAGCATCTGAGTGTAAAATGGCTCTTTCAAGTTAACACTTTTTTTGTTCTATGCCCCCCTGACGTTATATTTTGTGTATGAACTAATTGGCACACTCATACCTGCCTCCCTTCACAATAATGTACTTGAAGGGTCTATCAAAGTTTTCTCTCTTTTCTACCAGAGAATTCCACTTGTTTACTCGCCTCATTTGAACTACGCAGAATCACCTCAATGTACCAAGGAAAAACAGTGCATTTGTAGACAAAACCAGACGTATTGGGGATGTGTACACTGGGAACACGTATCAAGCAGTGAGTGAATATGTACCAGCTACAGCTTTGAAGTAGCTGTCAACTTGCATACGTAATGTTTCATGGAAATGAGCTTCTGTCCATTTGTTCTCGTGCCAACCCATTGATGTTTGTACCATGGGGTAGCCAACTGCTTCCTTGTTGCTGGACCAAGGCCATTCACAATTGATGTGGTCAATCTCAATATGGCAGGCTAGGCCACAAGACTGGGAATGGAAATGAGATTCTTTACATTATTGCTTCAAGTGGAAGTCAACATAGAAGATCTCAACTATAGCAACTGTCAGCTGCGTCCAGACAGGTAAAGACTTGCACTGTGGTGATGGCTATCTGTATATGATAAGGATGCCTCAGTCATGTAACTAGCGCTACACTTTAAATAATAAAAGTTTCTTAAAAACATTGTTGGAGAACATCAGGAGCAAGAACACAAGCATGGCTCTAGGTGCTAATATCTGGCACATAAAAAATTCCATTACTCTATATAATATAAGACCGAGTTTATGTCCATGTTTCATGCTGCACAAAACTGCACAACAGAATAGGCTGAGCCAAAACACCAGTCATAGCCACTATAAGGAGATATTTACTTTCGTAAAGAGGCTTTTCTATTCTCAAAAAAAAAAAAAAACGATGCGAAAATGATCGCATTGGTGTTTCCCAGATTAGAAATGTCAGGCATTAGCTGTGGCCCCACAAAACAAATCGGACGAGATATCTTTCAAACAGAGTGGCGAGTGAAACGGACAGGAGGGAGCGACAGAGAATCAGAGGGAAGAGGAAAAGAATGAACAACATGGGAAAGAGAGAGAGACAGGGAAGAGAAAGAAGACTGAGAATAAGAAAGAGTGAGACAGGCAACACCGAGAGACCGAACGTACAGCTAAGCTCAGCCAGAAATGTTGCCATGAATACCAGTGGCGGCACATTCAATACAGAGCTAAAATTAGCTGAGATGGCACTGTTATTACTTTAGCTTATCTGGCAGCCAGTGAAACTACTTTTGTACTGTGTGCGTGTGCATGCGTGTGTGTGTGTGTGTGTGATGAGTTTCTTTGCTTCTTCTGCAGAATCTTCCACTAAGCTTTTCCTGCTAAAGTCTTTACATTGAACCCCACAAATCCTGACCAGACATTTTCAGCCAATTCAGTTTTGACACAATTCACTTAACTGTGGTTTGAAAAGTTTTTTCTTTTTCTTTTCCAAATCCCTGGACAGCCCAAATTTCCAGAGCACAAGTTAAAAATTTCAAACACACTCTCCATTGTGTTGATGGCCTAATATACACAGACATACTCACACTACATCAACCTCTGCCTGTATCCAAACGCACTCTGATGGTTCAAGGACTAAGAATTCCTTCTACAGGTATCCAATCAGAAAACCAGCAGGTTGATGTAGTTGGCAGTCATTAACATGCTCCTTGGCTCGTCTGTCCAAAAGTGCTATTGGCTTGTGAAAGGCTAAACACAATGCTCTAAAGCTAAATCCTAGCCCTTCCTCCCCTGCTGCCACTGGTTACCGTGGGAGCAGCTGGAATGTCACTGGCCAGTCTGCGACCTCAGAAGCATGCTGTTGGCTCTGCAAACCATGTCAGGCGAAGAATGTCCCAATGTTACACCACCAACGAAGACAGATGTTTTGGGCCAAAACAACATTATAAATAACGATGCAACACTATGGAACACTTGCTATTTTCATTTCAGTGCATTGAGGTCAATTGAGGTAAAAAGGAAAAAAAACTCATTTCTGAGCCCATTTAATACGACTGCCAATCATAAATTAAATGGTGTAGAAAACTGGGATGTTTACGCTTTGAGACAGTTGAGATGTGGCTTGTTCAAAAAAACAATTGCATGTAAATAGCAGAAAGATTTTGATCCACCATGATCATGATCCGTGATCCACTGGCTAAAGAAGCTAACTACGCTACATCTGCCTTTACACAACATGGAAACTCCTGTCATAGGCGCAGCACATGAGCCCCGAAAGGAATTGTTAAGAACACCAGACCACCAGCAAAGCACCAGCTGCTACAGCAGACCAGACTCGGTGCCTCACCTCTGGAATGCTTGTTACTGTACAACACCAACAGGACTCTAAGAGCCTTCATCGGGACCGACTTCAAGACAATCGCACAAGTCCCCATCAAGTGCAACATCGGGTCCTGACAAGTCAGCTGAATGGGAAGATACAATGCACTCACAATGCATGGAGGACTTCACTCAAGTCCAGCACCCTGAGACTGTACACTAAGCGGCGGGAAGAAATGCATGGTTTGTTTTCTACTGTGACATACCAAACCCTCAAGTGGTGCTTTATTGAGCCATACGTGTCGGCTACATGTACAAATAAAAAAAGTGTGTGAAACTGTGAGCTTGTGTATGGGTTTATGTGTCACCAGTGTTTTGCTGATTAATGTGCGCCTCTTTCTGGCAGCTTCAGCCAGCTGGAGATTTCCCCTGTTCTGAATGATTTAGATAATTCATTGCTCCTATAGCCCATCTCATTAAAATAGTGGATAAATGCCAACCTCGGGTGGTGTAAGGTATGGCATGAGAGAGGCAGACAGAGAGAGAGAGAGAGAGAAAGAGAGGGCAGAGCACACCAAATCAGACATTTAAACTAATTCCCATACTGCCAAAGCACAGATTTGATTACTTTGCATAGAGTGTCAGGAGAGTTAATTATCCTGATTCAACAAAGTGAAAGTGAAGGAAATTTGAACAGAATCTGGCAGAGGACAAGAACAGAGTGAAAGAATGGTTCAGCTGCAGACATTTCCACTTTACATTCCAACGCTCTGTTTTTCCTTTTGCATCTGGTGATCTGCTTCCTACAAAAGAAATGCATTTTTTCATTTATAGGTTGATGTATATTTACTTGGTGTGACTGAAAGCGGTCACTTCCTGTGCGACTTATAAACTTCATTTATAGGTTGTTTTCACTGGTAATGAGGCAAATGAAAGTGATGCAAACATCTGACTGCTTCTCAGTTTTAAATAGCTATGGGCTGTGAAAGAAAACAGATATAGTTCTTAAATGTCACTGAAGAGTTAAGGTTGAAGATGCATAAAATATAGAAAAATATCATGGGTTATTGTGTGCAAGTGAATATATGAAATCCTCAGTAACCAATATGTTGAACATTCAGCAGTAAAAGTAAACAGAAAATTTTAAATTTAGGTTGGCTGGTACTTCAGCAGTTTTTAGAAAAGCTTAGAAAAATCATTCATTCAAATATATACTGTATATGAGCATATTAACTAATTTACTCTGAATAATGGCTGAATACACACTTTCCCATGCACATGCTGCACAACACTGTGAGATGGTTCAGTGGCGTCTAAGCCTGTAATGAAGTGAGCGAGTGGCACAAAGACCGGGCCACCAATTTATCAGGGGCCCCGGATCAGGGCAGCGGGGTTCAGAGGGGGCCTGTTAAGCAAACTTGACACCACGTAGGGAGAGAGGGTCTGAGGGAGAGTTGTGATTTAATAAAGCTATGTTATTTTGCGGGTTAATCCGTTCCCTTGCTGAGTCTAAGCACAATGTCCTCACGGGCCAGCAGCTCTGAAGGAAAAGAAACTAAGCTTCGTGGTTAGAGGGTTAGAGGTTTCACAACAGGGATACACACAGAGAAAAACAGCTACAGTACACCCCCCCCCCTCCCAGATTACAGAAGTGGTGAGTGGTGTGGACAGTAATTATTCTTTGATTACGTCCGCAGACAATGTGATTTTAATACACACACTGCAAATTGACTTTGTTGCTCCTTCTCGGCTGTTTCTATCCAAAGTTAGAGAGAGAGTAATGCATAGAGGCAGCATGTTTGCAACGCTGCAAAAAAGGATTTTTATTTATTTACTTTTCATGAAAACAAAGCCAGTAAATTCAGCATTTATATTAGAGTGCTAACATTCTTTGTCACTTTAACCATACACAATAGGACAGAAGCGAGAGGACAGCAAAACTAACCGTGCATGATACTATAATATTTAATATGCAGTATGTGCACCTGCTGTGGATTTTTCCAAATAACTTGCAGCAAGAAAGTACAAAAAAGTTGGACTGGCTACATGTGTGATTGTTTACTTTAAAGAATTGGGGCACCTGATGGGTGGGATTCTGTTCTCAGAAAGTGCCAAACACACTGTCAACAACAACAACACACACCTTATTGTGTCCTGGGAAGATCCACACATGTGCTACCTGAAAAACACAAAAAGTATTTTCAAGGTCGGCTTGACCCAGATCTGGTGGATATGTATAAATCCTAAATTGACGGTTTTCAACCAGGAAAGACGACCAGTGCGGGCAAAATGGGGCACAACATCAACTTATCTAGGTCAGTGTAAAGAAAGAATATGGAGCCTTATATTCTAACGGTGGTCCCACCAGTGGAAATCTAGCTCTTCTTTCACAAAATGATGCACCAAGTGAGCTCAACTTATACTATAAAGTCAGCGACTTAAGTTGAATTTTTATGTGTGTCTTTAAGTCTGCTGTTGGTGTCAAATGTGCAGTTGTGAAATGTAAGCAGAAAAGGACCGAATACAGTGTTTTTCTGTCCGTTCGGCTACTGCAAACGGGAAAATGCATCAAACTCACAAATACTCTTTCATTCCTCAGTTTCACAGACTACTTCACTGATCTCAGACAAAAGACTAAATAACTGCAACAAAGACGCTTTACCTCCTAATGAGACTACCTTGAATCAGTGAAGGTAAATTGAAATACAGAACTGAACCACCAAATTTAATAGAATTTAATTTTGTTGCCAATTTAATCAGACTTAATGGACCTGCGCTCTGCACTAAACTGCTCTACAAAACAATTCTAATCCTAGATAATGATCTGAAATTAAGAAAAAAGCCCTCTCTCTTTATTGTTAAAGAAGTCACTTGAGAAGATTTATTATGTTTTAATCAAGACTATCAGAGAAAGACAGAGGAGAGCAAAAGTGAGCATTGAGAACACAGATAGGTAGTAATAAACTGGAGGGATGTGGCTGAGGGATTCACTCAGGCTTTAAGGGGAAGGTTTATTTTCAAAGTAATAATTATACTGTCACAGGAGAGAGCCAGAAAGTTTTAATTAGGTGATAAAGTACATGCACGTCATTGGCACAACTGTAAAGACGTGTAGGCAGTTATGGCGTGGCTCAGTTCGCCTAAAGCAGGGCTAACGCACCACTACACTGTTTAAACGGTCCTCCCATTGTACATGTGGCTCCAGTACCAACACTGGTTTGGTTCAATCATTCATATCTTCACCGACACATCCCAAAATTAAGAATTTTGAGCAGACGGAAAAAACTAATCTAGTCTACAATCTGATCACATAGTCAAGTTTACCATGCGTGTATTCATTCTCCACAGGCTCATCAGTAAACCACCCGTATTTGGTTTCACATGGTCCACATTGGAATCCTGTCACATGCAGACGTACAACTAGCAATTAAATTTGACAGGCAGGTCAAATTAAGAAAACAAAGAGGAAAAATAAAAAAGGCTTCATCAAATCCAGGATTTTAAATTGGTCTTCCCGTTATGGCAGAAGTAGTTTTATCTGCAACATATAACGCTGCCACACTGTCTAATGGACACTACAATGCACACGTTTTATTCCAAGAAATATTTCATTAAGTGGAAGTGAAAGTCAGCAAAGCAAGAATGTGAAAGGCAGCAGACTGAGCCACTATGGCACAAAGACACACCAGTGACTGTGCCAATCCAGCATGACAAGCTATCCAGGCAATATTTGGGGACAGTAGGATAAATGCACTAATCCTGCAGGTCCGACCCAGAAGAGAAAAGAACAGGATTCTCATGCTGCAGACACCAGTGTCCTAAACGAGAGCTACGGAATAAGTAGAAGTAGAATAAGTGAGAACCAAGAGTAGCAATAGTTCTAAAGTAGGTTTACTGCACGACACTGTGCAAGATGGGTCTAATAAAATCTTGGTCGCAAGCTGTTTCTGACTGTATGATATCAATTTGAGGAATGTCAGATTATGTGATTAATGCGCCGTTAATCGTAGCACTACGATATAAAGTAGAAAGAAAGTATATGAGAGCAGAGGCAAATCAGCTAGCACCATCCATCTGCACTGAAAGGCATCAAAAACAGACAATTGCGAGGAATCTGTCCTAAATTTTTGACACGGTCAGAAATTTGCCAAAGGCTGTCTTTGGTCAGCAAAACGCTAAATCAGCCGTCTGTGGATGTGTCTCACAGTGCGTTCAAGGACCACTGTTTTGGATTGACGACCAAAGACGCTACCATGTTCCTCTCACGATCAAAGGGGCCAGTAGACATTAGAGCACTCCTATTTCCCAGCAAAATGCCGCCTTTTGCTGGGAAATTCCTGGAGAAAACGTTCACATCTCTGACTGGGCAGGCAGCTTGGCCCAAAGACACCACCTGAGAATTTGCAGTTGGAAACTGTGAATTAAGAAAATCTCACTTGCCTCCCTGGCTACATGTCTGGCATGGTCCAAAAGAGATACAGGCCACCCTCTGAATCAGCAGTACATGTAGAGGTAGTATGTGTGTGTGGGCATGTGCATGCGCTTGCATACATGAGCACAGTCTATTTACAGATTATATTATGCGCAGCCAACAGGACTGAGGCACATGCTGCTTCAGTAACAGAATGAAGTTTAGACAAAGAATGAATAGTACACAGTGTTAGCCATCAGCATGTTGTATCCAGGTGAGGAGCTTTAAGCCTTATTCACTAAAGTAATTATAATCCATAAATCACTCACTTAACCAGACTTCTGCTAATCAGTGCAGGGAGATAGGGCTGGAGTATACATCTGTGCTGGCCTTGCTTAAAAAAGCTACATGGTATGCATCTTCTTTTGAGGGGCTATATTCACACACGTCCTTGAAGAGCTTGATTTGTAGATAGGAAAACCGATTTTTAGCCCTCAAAGAAAAGTGTAACTTCAACTGCCAGTCTGCAGTCTTTGGCCTTCTGAAGGGCCGCTTGTCTCGTCCTTGTAGAAATAACCCAGATAATATTAATGTAGCCTAATATTAAGATCTTAAGTGGCTGCCTACATAACCAAATCTACCAAGGCACCAACCTGCAGTTGCATATCAGCACACAACTTGTATGCATGCAACACAAGTGCAGTCAGTCAAAGGATTTGATGCAAGGAGAAGCACGAGTTGTGTGCGAGAGAGAGAGAGAGAGATTGATTTGGGGTTAGCTCTTGAGAATGCTGACAAAGCATCCTTCAGCTAACGCTCATCACAGACGCAAATGAACCTCTTCAAATCTAATCTCACCTCAGGCACTCCTGAAACACATTCCTGCTTGTGCATATTGAAATTTCACATTCTGACACTTTCAAAAGAGCATTAATGCACTTACAGCTTGAGGAATGATGTAGTCACATTTATTAAATACAGCCAAAATACGCAACCGCTGTGTCCGCTGGAACTTCACATTAAAAGCTGAAACTCAGATTCAAAACATCGCCTGCACGAAAGGAATGATCTGAATGTAGCTCAACAGAGGTTGTCCCTAACGGTTATGTTCTTTTAAGAAAAGAACTGCACACGCATACATGATGAAATCTTTACGTGTTATTCTACACATCTGTGTTTCAACACATATTGCTTTATTCAGGATTTGAAGAAAACCCTACAGATCATTTTGAGTGACACGTATAGAGTGAATGAACTAAAAAGAACCGTGAGAAATTGTAAATTTACTGTCATTGAATTGTTAAATCCACTAGCCAGCCAACGTTTATTTCGCATTTTAAAAGCTTTTGTTTACACCAATAAATATATTCGCATATCTTCACTAAACTGCAAGAGGATAACATATTAACATTCTTCTAAGTACTTTTTTTTTTTTTGCTTTAAACACAACATATTTTTCCCAAACACACTGGAAGTTGTACAAAGTTGATCAATAGTTCATGCTTACATGTTGGCCAACAGCCTACTGCAGACAACAGAAATCAGGAGAGTTGATACAGCTAACAAGACATGTCCAAAACACGTACCCTCGCTGCTAAAACAAGTTCTAGACAAGGGGAAAACTGCAGCCGCAGAGCTTTCATAACTTATTCCACTTAATCCGTGTGTGTGTGTGCACTGAGCCCGAGCACAACTACGTTAATGAAAAAGGACAGAAAGAACCAGAAGGGTCCAGAAATGCCTTGGCAGAGGAAACGATCCTCACTCTCAATGTGCACAAACATACACACACAGAAAAATGATGTCCCCCTGGACATCGAGTAAATTCTGCTGACATTCAGGCTGACGTTAAGCCAACACCCTCACCGTGTACAAAAACCGACCTAACCACATGGAACAAGACCATCAAACTTTCTTATCAGTACTTTTTAATGGTACGTTTCAGTCTTTTTAAGTGCCAAGTGGGAAAAGCTCCCCAAATGGCATCGTAATATGAAAGTAATAAAATTATTCTCCGTTTCAGATTATAGATTATTTGTCGTGTTAATCAGTTTGTTAATTTACATAGGGGAAACCCCAGTGTTATTGCAGACCGTTATTTTACATTGATGATGCCACTGAAGGTAGCTGTAGACATTCTTTGGACCGTTTACATGAGACATTTTTGGGCAAGTCACTGGTGAGCCTTAAACGCCAAAACCTCTGTGCCAAATTCAGAAGCCTTAAGGGGTCAGCATGTTTAAAATGAAGTGCCTTTGGCATCATCAAACCACGTCTTAAACCCCCCCCCCCCACTTCTACCCCTTGATGTCTGCCCACTCTATGGTGGAGGGTTTTTAAATCTTTCCAGTGTGACCGCTTGGACGCACTTCACACTTTTCAGATGGGGTCAGACAACATGTCAGCTTTAGCCACTAAACTAGAAGGTCACGTGGTACCAGTTACCCAAACTGGTGTACTAATGAGGCAGTCTCAAGACTCTGGGTCACACCACAGGCCTCACCAGCCCAATCGTAAGAGCGCTGCATTCCCCTGCGCTATGAAACATGGTGTACCAGCTCTTTGACACCTAGGACAAGAGCAGCACTCACACATGCACACTGACATACACCTGCCCCCCTATGAACAAACTCACATGCACACACTCTATCTACCCTCCACATTCACACTTACGTCAGTGTCCTGACTTGTCCTTTGTAATCCCATTTATCCTCTCTGCTTTGCGCCTTGTGTGTGTGTGTGTGTGTGTGTGTTATGTTTTCATGTGTGCAAGAATGTGTCTGTGTAATATGTGGTTGTATGCTTACGTGTGTGCTTTTCTGCCAGACCTTGGTTGCCCAGGGAACAGCTTTACCATTGAACTATCCCTAACCCCCCACCCTTTCTTTCACGAACACGCACACACTCACTTTCCTTGTTCCATGATTTCTTCATACAGTAGTGGAACGCGTCTTGTCTTGGCTGGCAAGCTGGTGGCAATGATGGATGCATTTTCAGCGAGAGTCGAATCCAAATTAAAATAGGGCAAAAACACAGTTGGACAGTTCCGGGACCAGTGCTACATACTGTAGCTCACTCAGTCCCTGTAGAGCTGCTTCATGTCTTACAGTGTCTTTTAATTCTCTCCCAGTTTCTTCTTCAGTTCACATTTGTTCATTTTGGCTCCATAAAGCTGTGTCTAATTGTTTCATGATGTTCTCACACTGTGATATTTACAAAATTGATATATAAATCCCCCACCTTATGTTGACAGCAAAACCCCTTTGAAATGAATCCATATCTCAACTCTAATAGCACATTCGAGTGTGATGATAAGGTGAGTGTGACTGGGAAAATGTCGACGTGACCTATGCACCTGTCTCCTCTTCCTTTCTCTCCTCACATATACACAGAGACACACACACACACACACACACACACACACACACACGCAGGTATGGACACAGCACATGTCCTCACACACACCCCTACACAAACACGCACGGCCAGGCTGTAAATGTCGATGGGAGGAAATGAAGGCAACTGTGGTTTTATGGTCGGTTATATTTATCTGACCCTCTCAGGTGTTTACTGTTCCTCTCTCGCACACACATTGATTATTCCATCACCATTCTGATGTAAGGCATGCAGAGGTAGAAGAACAGAGGGCATCCTATTGGGATCGTATAGTTTGCCTATCCCCCCCCCTTAAAACAGACGGATCGACTTCGTGCAAATTCTTATTAATGGTAAGTGGTTTGGGAAAAGAGGAGGAAAATTGTACACATATTCACACTCACACCTGGGAGCTACCCAGTAGTGCCGCTTTCATCTGCTGCTAAGCAACCGTGTGGGACATTAAAGTCATATTATTTATTAGAAATCTATTAAGTGAACAATGGTGTGTCACATATGCACTGCTGGAAACCCTTAACTCTTATCAAAACCAACCTAATAAGCTATTTTCTTTCCATTAACAGTTTTCTAATGTTTTAATCTTTTGCACGTAGACAATTTTGAAGTCGACCCTTTAGCCAGTACGAAATAAATGAAAGAAATACACAGTGTCCTTGAAAACGCTCTTCTCCTTAAACACTGCCAAAGGTATGAGGCAGAGCTCAGCATTAATTAATGCTTAATCTAAGTGAGCAGAAATCTGTTAAATAGAGGCTATTAAAAATATTTCTTCATTTCTTCTTTCAAAAGAATCAAAAAGGAAAAATCCTGCCACAACCGCAGGCCTCTAATCTAACTCCCGTAAATGCTGTGAATGTACTTATCCGACAGATTCAAGTACTGTTCAGATATTCCAGATATTTTAATGTGGAGGCAGTTTCTCCTTGATCACAGTCAAGGCCGTCTGTGATATGAATTTCACAGAGCGATGAAAACTGCCTCGAGCACAGCAGTTGCGGTTGTTTGTTGCTGTGCACATTGTAAGAAAGACTGTTAGCCTGACCTTTAACACTGTAGTGTTGCCAAGAAGGAGTTTGTTTGACGGTTTCTGAGTATCTTGATAAAATGCCAAAACTAAAATAAACATTGTACTCGAACTTCTTGTCATCATCATCATGATGCACAAATAGTCTTTGGAATCTTAAAAATTGCAGTAGGAGAGCTCATAGCCCTAAAGTGTTGACCAAAAACTGGAATTCTTTATTTCCTTTATTCCCTAAAAATACTCCAAAGCTTATGTGTGTCCAGCAATCTCTGGGTCAGACAGGGGTACGCGCACAAACACGAGCAAACTAATTGCAGGACATCAAAAAATACTCACTAACACACACACACACACACACACACACACCCCTCTGCCCTTCAAGCCTCTTTGGTCTCTCTACTCCCCCTATCAGGTCCTCGGGGGGGGGAGGGAAACCCATGAAATGATTCCTGACATGACGGATCACAGAGCAGCGCTGGTTGAGCCGTCTGATATCAACACTTTTCTGCCTGACTGTGGACAAGTAAGGCGGGGGGATTTGCAATGATTTCCCCTGGCTGTTGCTCCGGCTGTATCTGCTCCGCTGACTGGAGTTACTGGCGCTCGCCCGCTGTGCAAGTTAGCCCGCAGAAATGCTGCCACGTGGTTAACTAGTAACTCTTGCTTTAGGGCTCCTGTTTGGAAATGTTTCTCAAACTGAAAGTTTGTGCCAATGTTTCATGCTATTCTTATTTCAGTTTTCTGAACCTGTTTAACGCCAAATTCTTATCATTTTCAAAATACATAAGTGCTAGGGATTGTGTCTCACATACTAAGTTTTCACGTTGAAGGCATCTGTGGTCTGAAGCGTCTGTTCACATGAACATAACCGTTAGCCTGTGTTTGGGCTCTGTGGGGGAGCTCTCTCTCAAAACACGGACTTTGACATACAGATCAAGGGAAATAATAATAAAGAAGTGTCAAGTTTTATGGTTCCTGATGAAAACATCATTTTTCAATAGTTACAGCTAGTATTAAAACGTCACTCAATCTTTGCCTTTAGACACTGTACATTTGTAGCGAGCAAATTTACAATTCAGCCCGAGTCAGCTGGCTGAGAGATGCAGAATTCCTGTGACGCAATCAGGTTGCAAGAGGACCAACTGTTTTTAATCCCTCTCTCCCTGTCCTCACAGCTCAAGATCACATCTCAGATTCAATGTGTCGCTCGCACCTGCTGGTGGACGGACGCTTTTAGGCAAATGTGCACACACACACACACATCCAGCAGATGATTTAACTCCAAGAATGAGACAGAAAAGGACAGAGGGATGCAGTGCATTAGCACTGGCAGCTCGCGTGAATGAGTTAGATGCAAGAGGAACGAAAACACCTGCGAACACCTGCTGACTCCACGGCAGACCTTCCTGTGCACAGCGGGTCTTACCCTGTAAGTTCTCTACAGCGCTCGGTTCTGACGTGAACTTAAGAAGTACTTTCTATCGGCGTCAAAAGTATTTTATGTTCTGGAAAACTGCTCATTAACATGCTGAGATGCTCAGATGTGTGAGCCACAACAATATTCTTGAATTTTGAACTTTGGTTTCCTCTTTGCAGTTGCAGTTCAACTCATTATTCGGATGTTTCCAAAGAAGTCTGATCAAAGGTCCGATTTAACGGATCGTCTCTCTCAGCTCATCATATATGGCCCTTAAGGAGAAATCAACCAAAGTGCTGGGGAAATGTATCAGTTATCAAACGTTTCCATCGACATTTCTCTTTGGAGCTGTGGAGTGTAGACAGAGTAGGTGGAAGTGCTCCTACTTTCTCATGAAAGATAAGAATGCGGTTCTCTCCTACTCTGAGGATTATGTTGTTAAAGAAATATAAAGTACTTCTTTATCATGCGATGGAGATAGTTGTGACATATTTTGCAAGTGTGTCTTACAGTTAATTCCTAGGTTCTGCAGAACGTCTCAACGGCAAAGCAGAGACAAAATAGAAAGAAGACCGTGAAAGGAAGACTGCATGGGACAAAGAAGAAAGTCGATTGTGATTTTTTTTTTTTTCAGAATGAAAAGTATCTTACCTTCAAGGATGACTTCTTTGCCAGTTTTCTTCAGGGCTTGCACAGCCTCATCGTGCGTGGCCTCCCGTAAGTCATAACCATTGACAGACAATATGGCGTCACCGACATAAAGCGCCTCAGTCTGGTCAGCAGCCAGGCCCTTAAAAATCTTGGAGATGAGGATTGGCATCTTGTTCTCCTTCCCACCTGCATGATGAGAAGAGAAAATGATCTTGAATTCCCCCAGGAACCTGCTGCTTTACATACAGTTGTGCATTATACAAACGTTCACACTTGCACAATACAACCATAACCCTCAACTTCTTGAATTACGGTCCTTTCTACTTGCACAATTCATGCAAAGAGCAAGTGCCTTTGCTAAGAGCTCCAGTACACGAACAAAATCAGCTACTGCGTGTTGTTAAAGGCTGCGGAAGATGCCGCTGGGTGCAAATGCCAACGTCGCACTAGAAAGTTTGCATGTCACAGTGAAGGAGATAATGCCAGTTGTAAATACGGACAGTGAAACCCAACACAAAGATAACAGCTCAGTTTAATATAAAGACACGGTGCACTGTCAGTACCTGTATGTTTTGAATTAGAGTGTTCACATACTGATGCTAAGATGTCACTGTTCTAACTTGCTGTCCAGTAACTACATGTCACATGTAACCAGCTTAGCGGTACAATAAGAAAAATCTGAGACAGATAACCACTGCAAGGTCACTTCAGCTCCCCTAAACTACAGAGGCCATGTGAGGACAAACAGAGACAGCAGCAATTACCCTCCTGTACTAACTGCAGATTCCTATCCCTCCCTCTCTCTCGTTACATGAAGGTCAGCTAGTAAGCTGATGGATCTGCCTCTTTCACTCTTCATGAGAAATATCGTCATTAATGTCAGCTGGCAGTTGGACTCTGGCCTTCAGGCTAGAGAGACATTATCTAAAGGAGGATTACATTTAATTAATTTCAAATACATCTTCCACACGTTGCTTCCTGTAGGTGATTCCTTGGGATTTAACTCGTGTATCTTCCTTTGGAGTTCACAGCCTCTTTAATAAAAAAAAAGCCCCTGGGCTGAGCTGACACCCTCCTTTTGCACATGTCCATCCATCACTATGCTGTTCAAGTTTGAGAAAGAGGGATTTACCAGCTACTTGACCGCTCCATGGCATCAGATAGTTGTGTACCGCATGACTGAGTATTAGAAGTGAGGTGATGCCCTGTACTTACTGAGGCTGGATCATGATGTGTTGATAGGAATTTTAAAGTGGAGATTAGGTGAAGGGGAACCTTCAGCATGGTTGGTGGTATTATCATCCAAATATGTCATCAAACGTTGAATCAGGACATCTACCAAAATCATGAACTTGGTCATCAGTCATGAACTGTTTTGAATCGTTAAATATAATAAATGCACAGGACAATTTGCAGAATTTCCTATGACTAAGACAACCATATAAGGTTCTGTGCACTGCAAAGGAAAAGTACACGTTTTGCAATGGATAGTAATCTGTACACTCTGAATACTTTACCTAATCTTTCAAACACCAATATTCTGTCTCTGTTCAAGTAATGTAGCACATGGCATGCATGCAGCTATAGGTAGAAGTGAAGCTGTGACTGTCAGACAAGAACTAAATAAATAAAAAGAGAAATTTGGGGTTATTTTCTTGCACATACCCCTGGAGAGTCCTGAGCATCTCAGAGATGAACCTCCATATTGAACCTCCCTCTTCGTAGGCCAAAGCTAAAAGAATATCCGTTTACCATAGTTTTTAGGCTGTTTTCAGAGCTGCAAAATAATTTTAACAAAATAAGATTGTTGTGTTGGGTTTGTAAGGAGCCCCAAACTATTTGGCTGTATAGGTAGATCGTGTACTTACATTAGACTAGGGGAGCAGCGGCAACACTACCACTATATGGACTTGTGTTGCTGAGGAGTGGCTGGTCTGATCAGTGCTCCCTGATCACTTGGCCCTTTGGTGACATTTCAACAAACTATCAATTAAGGATTTAGAAATTACACACTGTCCTGTGCTAATGCAATCCGGAGACTCTGATAAGGACAGCTCAGGTGATGAGTCAGCAAGTGATCCTGTGCAAAGTCTAAATGCCCGCCCCCCCAACATTTTACACGTATGAGATTCAGTGACAGCAACGCGACGTGTACTTGAAGGCCATCATAAACAGCTGTGTGGAAAAACCAAGTTGCTGACTTGGCCACACACTGTAGACATGAAGCACCCTTAGGAACAGTAATATTATCGAGGATAAAGTAGATTATACAGGGACATATGCAATCATTGCAATGCCGTGCCAACTGTAGAAGCTTATTGGGGCCATCCATCTAGCAGTGGGTCAGCAAAAGGAACACGAGCACATTGCAAAAGAAGAGCTGCCACTTTCAAATGCCTGTACTTATTAGCTAATCCCTAATCAGTATCAACACATTTAAAATGGAAAAATAATAATATTAGTGGTTCTGAATGTCAAGTTAAATGGTCTGCTGCTAGTAAGCCGCTCACTGGGCCCCATCCAAACTTTCCCAGCTGGTTTGAGGATTAAATCTGAATACCTTCCAGTCACAAGTTGCTTCTCTAACCTTCAGGTTACCTTTGCCCCGAGTCTGCACCACCACATCAACTGTAGTGAATTACATTGCTCAGTAATGTCCTTTCAGTGCATGAAGACTCCATAGTACCATTAGCAATACACAAAGCACAGTCGTATTGTCGGCATCGCCCACGTGAATTCTTTAAAGCTTCAAACATTAGACATCCAGCAGTTATTGGGTCTATTGGGCAGGAGAGCTCAAATTCATTTAAAGTATTTATAGGATTTACTGTACAAAATCAAACAATTGTACCCTGATGTGCACTAAACTGAAGAACGAAACATTTAAAATTGACAAGATGCAAAAATTGCTAAAATTAAAACTACCAGTATATACCATACCACTGCTGCGCTGCTGATCCAACCACAAAAATATCTGCATTGAAAACTCGCTGATGCACGGCCGATGTAAGACTTTAACAGTGACTGCCAACTGCAGGATATGGTGAGCGACCTTTCAGCTTCGTTAAACCTGACATGCTAATATCGCATGTACCAAACCCGTGTTAATAGAATGCTCACCGCAGCACTTCCCAATTTACCCTAAATAGCTATCTATTACTTCGGTGGTGGAAATGCATGTCATGGATCTATTTACAGTAAATGGCTGGAAAACTGGAGACAGCCTGGTCGTTTGAGTCAGCCGAGGGATGATCGTGACATCGGTGCCAAAATGACCTGGAATCTGCATCAAAACGATGTAAACACATAGATGTAGATATCTGAATCGATAAGGAGACGAAATGACAAGATGTAAGAGATGGTTAAGGTTTTCTTTTTGTCACATTCTGCTTTGACCACCTACCACATTAGAAGAGGTGTTATACACTTTTTAAACTCAGATTGTATGCATATAGTGGTGTGTTTTTTATACTATGAGGTTTCCAAAAATTTCATTCATTCATTCATTAACCATACTGCTTATCCCGAAGGGTCACAGGGGGGGGCTGGAGCCAATCCCAGCTAACATTGGGCGAGAGGCAGGAAACACATTAGAAGAGGTGTTATACACTTTTTAAACTCAGATTGTATGCATATAGTGGTGTGTTTTTTACACTATGAGGTTTCCAAAAATTTGATTTACAAAATTGCAATATATCACCTCGCTCACAGTGTCGCAATATATTGAATTGTGACCACTGTATGATGATATGCATCGTGTCGCCAGATTCTTACCAATACACAGCCCTGCACCGTACCACCATAAACCTCTCTCTTCTATTATCTTCCCATACTTTCAGGTTTACTTCCAATCTGGAATACCTCTTACTAATAAGACTGCTGAATCAACATCCTTGACAACTGCAGGAAACGTACTGTCAATATGTCTGCCACTCCTACACATCCGTTAATCCTCCCATATTCCCTTCCCGTCCCTACCTTTCTTCCTCCAACCTTTCACGTCAAACACAGTTCCAGCTGGCAGCCTGTCACTCAGTTGACAGGAGGGTGGCAGCGGTGGAGGTGGGGTGGAGCCAGTACATGACAGGTAAATGAATGGTACTGGTTGATACAACGCTGGCATGTACCCAATTAGGTAATTTTGTGCTAACAACATGTTTGCTGTGATAATGCTCCTTTCAAAAGAATTCAGTACGATTCAGCACTTAACTTCAACAAACTTCATTGGCCGAGTTGCACGCAGCGCTAACGAAAAGACTTTTCACACAAAACCTCTTGTTTTTTTTTAAATAAGATTAGTTACATGATGCTGCACTTGCGCCTTGTTAGCTGACAAAAATATTGTCGTGTGCACATCTGAAGCATTGAGGCATCAAAACATTTTCACAATATTTGCCCTAAAAATCCTGGCATTGACTCTAAGTTGCACAAAGTGCCGCTGAAGTGGGATAAATCACATTGGGACCATCTAAACGATGTCTGGGAAGAGATTAAATCCAAATGGTGTTTTGTTTTTGTTACAGTTCACCAGTTGCTTGATCTGAAGGTCACAGTCAGTGTGACTTTCATTGTGGTAAAACCCACCAAGCTCGCAACTAAGTTAGAAAAAGAAAAAGAAAAAAGTGTTAGTCTCACGTCTGCAGAAGCACACTTCAGTCTGACCAGTGGGCCTCGCTTCCTAGCCTCTCCGCTTAAATTTAGAAACGCGAGAGTAAAGGTTGACTGCCTCCATGCTTTCCTGCAAGCTGGGGTGGGCTCCCTAAAATTAACACTAGTGGAGAACTCTGCTCCGAACCACATAGCTTTCATCTTTGGCCAATGACAACTGCCTGCTGTGGGCTGCTCCTCTCAGCTGTTCACAGTGTGGTGTCAGCTATAGCCCACAACAACTTTTGCCCTGTTCTTTCATTTTTTCGCCCTGTTTCTTTTTGACACTCCACTATTTCTTTCTCTTTGTTTTTCTTTCTTTCACCCCCCCTTTCTTTTCATTTGACCTCTTTGGCTTGTTCCGTGTCCCGTTTCATCTACGGCTTGCTCTTTGTGCCTTTTGCCTCTCTCCTTCTATCCCTCTGCTCCACCCTTCATGATCCCTCTCTTCATCGTTGCCTTTGAACAACCAGCATCACAACAACGACAAGCCAGCAGGGTGCCAGCTATGATTTTGTTTTAATAACATGCTGTCTGTGTTTCAAAGCCACCCATTTCCACAAAGATGGACATTACATTTATGTCATTAGGGGCTGGCTTTGTTGTTGTTGGTAGTGGCAGTCATGGGGGGGGGGACTAAAATTAGCATTTCCACAGCTGCTACAATGATGAGCCATCTTTGTGACACAGCAATGGTGCGTCCACAGCTGTCAATCAAATCGACCCTGTGCAAGTGGTAACTTGTCAATACATGCAGACCTGTCAGGAGGTGGAGGCTTTAATTCGCATGCATGCAAGTTCAAACACAATGCGCATACACACCAGAATGCAGATCCATTATTCACTACTATTGATGTGACAGTGCACCAATCACAACCCAAGATTGGTGGCACAGATCACAACTTCAGCACCATAGCCCCAAAAAGTCTAGTTCAAGGCAGGGAGATGGAACCCTAATGTGGGCCACTGGAAGATTAAAAAGAAATTGGTAACCAAATTGACCAAATGCTCCATGTAAGGTGGCCCCCTGTGGCCACCAGGTTTTCTCGCTTCGCCATAGCAACGCTACAGTTCCACAAACATGATGATTCCTTTGCACCTTTTAGTTCAATATTCTATCACCGTATCTGCGCAAGGACGCGAGACTGTGATCTAAGAGACCGAGAGAGAATATATGTACCATATGTTTACAAAGAACTTGAGATTTCAATCTAAATGAATTATTATACAAATAGATTTGCTTAGTGAAGCGTCGCCGTTAAGAAAGGATGTCTTAAGCCGAGTTAAATTGCCTTTACTGGAGTTTTATTAACATTACTTTACATTTCGGCCACCAAATTAAGGAACTTGGGAGGCCCGTGGGACCCGTCCTAAAAGACTTTAGCATCTTACCCCCGTTTGGAATATTGCTCAGGCTGCATTATCACTGTGCTACGTCCATTTGATCTTTTGTGTTTACATAGCTTCCCAACGCTCAACCCTCTTCTTCACGTCGAGATCACTACTGCGATAACAGCCTGTTGCTGCAGGTCGGGGAAACGGCGGGAGGAAAAACGCTTTCATCGGCTGCCGCACAGCACAGGTATGCAAGCACGGAGAGGTCACGACCTTCATCTGTCCAGAGGTTACAGGAGCAGTGCGGGTGTGGGGGTACATGTATGCAGTGGAGCTGCTCACCTTTGCTCGTTCAAAGAAAGATATTTTAGCTGGATGAAGTTTGTTTTGGGTAGAAACAGTGATGGATTTACTGGTTTCTGTGACTTCGCCTCCCCCTGTACAGTCGCCCAGACCTTTCAGCGACACGGCAATTGTCTTTTTATTGCAGCTGTAGAAACACAGGTAAAAAGGTGAGTGTTGTATCCCAGAAAAGCTGCACACGGCTGCTGAAAGTGTTTCTAGTTCGTCTTGGTTTGGTGACGTGCTGGAAGGAAGGTGCTTGTAACGGTTCTCCCTCCGGCTTTGCTGAGTCTCTCTCACCCGTAAATACCAGAACAGAAACCGAGGCTTGGTGTTAGGAGTTAATACATGCGTTACAAGTACTGTTTTAAACGAGTACTACGCAGCAGAAAACGACATGTGTTTGCCTCATTTTTTTTTTTTTTTTTTTTAAAACTTAACCAAGTCAGTCAGCGTTTCGCCGCGGATGAGGGTTGCGTGTGCGAAGCCACACGGTCTGGTGACCAACGTTAGCTTAGCGTCACGCTACAGACGCCGACATGGTTGCCCGCTGAGGCGGCGTGAGGCGCAGTTCTTCACGCCGTGTAAATGTCCGGGAGTGTTCAAACATGAATAAGGGTTTGCCTCGACGAAGCGTCCTACACGAGTGGAACTTGTCGCCCGTCCGCGAGATTTACGGTTCCGCGTGAAGTTAGCTGACAAGTCGACGGCCGGGGGGAGAGGGGGGGGTTATTGTCGCCCTCGTTGACAGCAGCTGCGCTCAAAAAGTCCCAGCGAAAACTTGTGCTAACTGGCGTGGGGTCGTCGGTGAAGTTGGCCGTGCCCGTGTTAACTTCCGTAAACTGCCTTACCTTTGATGCTGATTCCGAGTCCGCCAACGTCTTGCTTGGTAACTCGCACGGTGCGCTTCACGTTTGTGATGGTTTCCGGGACCGGGGACGAGCTGAGGTTCGGGGGGTCTCCGTTGAGAGCACCGGCGGGACTCGGGTTGGGCTTCGCGGGCTCCTCGGCGCCCTCCCCCGGGTTCACCGTGAGCGTGTCCTCGGTAAGTGTGGCCAACACCCGGATCCAGCGGTCCACGGCCACTCGAAGTTCCAGCAGTCCCGTCTTCTGCGCCTTCATCGCGGCAGCCATGTTCAACGCATTCCTGGAATAACTCTAGACGGGCTGGCGGTCCTGTACAGAGATAGGGGGGTGGAGGGACTGGGGGGGAACACACACACACACACACACACACACACACACAGGATTCCTTTGTCCACCTCCAAAGAGGTTTATTCAATAGTTAGAAGTAAAGTTAATTGAGGGTGATACGATTAGCAGCGTGTTGAGACACACACACACACACAAAGTTCCCAGAGCTTCCTGTTGAGCCCCTCTAGTTAATAACCTGCTTGCAGTTGGGTCACACAAAATTAAGCATTTATTTATGTACTTATTTAAAGTGCATTGAACCACCCGGGCCTCAGATCACACAGCTCTAATTTGCAACAACAGACACAAAATCACTGCGCTGACACATACAGACATTCTGTCATGAGGAAAATCAAATCAATAGTGTGTCCCAGGCCAGAGATGCTGTGCAGTTTCCATCTCCTGTGCAGTGGATAGATGGATGGATAGAGATCAGGCATGATGTCCGCAAACCGCCTTCTGCTGACAGGGAACATACTCGCAATGGGTGTGATGTTAACGGGGGAGTGAAGAAACCTAATTTTGCCGTGTTGCTCTATATGAAGTTTAAAACAAAGAAGTATTTTTCACTCGATCAAAATGTGACTCTCAAAAAGGCAAGAAAAACATTCAGGCTGTTTTTTTTTTTTACCTTGAAAGAGCAGATGGCAACCACTGCTCTTTAGTTATACTGCTTGTGGAAAATAAAACCTCCCAGTCAATGCCCAGCAAAATCTTAATAAAAGGTAGACACCGGATGAGCATAATGTTCTCTAAAGAGTGGTTAGCCCAAAGCTTCCCTCCAGTAGGCACTAAATGAGTTGGCAGCGCAGCATATGAGCACTGACAACGCTGAATCGATACTGGCCACGGACCAAAATCAAAGGATCTGATGTGCCGGACTGAGATCTCCATGGGAGTGAAGAGAAAGACTTCAAGAGAGAACAAATATATATTGGCTAAGAGGTTTGCTGTTGGTTGTCTTTTAAAATTTTAATGGTTAGAGCATAACATCAGTATTGAGGTCAGTAGTTACTCCTACCCAATTAGGGCTACCCATTCCAGAGGGTACGAAGCTTTGGAAAAGAAAATGTCCTCCAAATTGCACATGGTAAAGATTTGTGCCAGCCAGTGGGATCTCACACTTTCATCTGCCTCGATTCTAATTATTTCCCGTCCACACGACTACAACGTCCTCTCTGAACAAAATATATGATTTCATGATTTATTTCCTTTATTTTCTTCCACCTTCCATTAGTCCTATCTATCAAGCAATTCCAGTTACTTTCAGTAAACAAGTTGATTTGCAATATTTCTGCCTCGGACATGCACAAATGCATCTGTGCAAAAACCTTTCTGTTTTTCTTTAAATAATCTATATTTCATATAATGTGGAAAATGCTGAACATTCTGTCTTAATATATGAAGCGGATTTGTAATGAGCTCAGCAGTAATTCGCTATGACCAAGCCATTTGGTCTTCTTGTCTTGACTCCAACTCAACGGGGATGAGTATTGCACCGTCTTGGTGACTCAGCAGAGGTGGGCTTAATTGCGCAGAGTAGACATTAAGAACATGTGTGAGTCACTGAACCAAGCTGATGAAGCAGTCCACGTTTCCTATGCTCTCTTGCATCTGCAAGTAATCTCCCCCTCAGCTGTGTGTGTGGGGGGGGGGGGGGGGCAGCCACCCTGTGTTGCATCTGCTTCACAACAGGTGAAATAGCAAAGAAGTTCCAGCAGCCGTTTTTAGAAATGACTCTTCAATTGCTCCCTTAATGAAAACAAATTTTATAACATTGACTGAAAATTGCTCTCAACCCACACATATGGTTTAAAGATGCTCCTCTGTTACTAAAACCTCCTTAATACATAAAAGCAGCTGCACAGATACACTACCTAAACTTCTGCATTCATGTATAACTGGGTATTGTTTGCATTGGTATATATTGAGTTTTAGTTGTCAGTATGTGCAGACTACAAACTGACTGTTCTGCTCAAAACAAGCCTTTTCTGAGGTTGGTTCCCAATCTTCTGTCTCCCCCTAGTGATTAAATAGCACTATTACGTCAAGACAGTGTAAATACAGTTCCAGAGAAACAAGGGCATCTTTTTGAATATCATGACGCAGATATTTGGCAAGGGATATTTAAAAAAAAAAAAGGTGTTCTAAAAGACTTGTAGAAAAGTTTTAAGAATTTTTGTGTGATGCCAGTTTTATTGTAAAAGAGCCAACAAAAGAATCCAAATCAAAAACACCTTTTGGGGCAACATTTCTGAATTTCTGCTAGATATCTGCATCATTTGTATCATTTGATCTAAAACTAGACTGATAGACTGTAATCTATTTGACCTTGTTAAGGCACAAGCATTTTTATTTTCACAGATTAATAATAATATATGCCATATCTCTTGAGCATAAGATTAACAATACAATTTCTTGATTCTGACAGACTGTCTCTCTTTTAAAGATGAGGTGAGAATGTGATGAACACCCAATACAGTTGATTGAGGAAGTTTTTTGACATGTTTTCCTGTCACCCCATAAACTCTCACCACTGTTATACAACTCTTTGTTCAGACAAAAACCCTGAGATGTACTATTTAGCACATGTATAGAACAACACATAGCAACAATGAATAGGGGGCTTCAACGGCAGTGCATCTACCTAATAATGTTTAGCATTATGACGTGTTTGACCATCTGACCTCCTGTCTATACATCTGTCAATCTATTCCTTTGTGGTGTGAATGGCAGGTGGCCAGTCTATATTTGACAGCACCAGGCTTTAATATTTTTTTTTAAAGCATCATTAAATGGAACAACAGGATTTGCGAGGATCTCTAAAACAAAAGAATAGATGTCCTCTCAGTTTGGAGTTCATGTAGTCATGTATAGTACTAGAAAGTTGTTTGACACATGGAAACATATGTATAGTGCTTTCCATAAGTATTTGGACAGTAACACATTGTTTTCCAGCATGCTGACTTGAGATGAAACAATAACTGGTTAAAGTGCTGACTTTTGAAGGTGTTTATGTCCACGCTGGATGAACAATGTGGGGCTGGTAGCCCTTAATACGCGTTACCCCATCACACCCTTAATGTCCTCACACTGTTGAGCCAATATGGATCCCCAAATTACATTAAAGCGTATGTCAGGACTTTAGCCTCATAACCATTGTTCCATGTCAGATCCAATTGTGCTGTGGCGTACAGAGCCAAAACAACAAAACATGTGTCATTGTCCAAGTGTTTATGATCTGCATTACTGAAGCACAATATTTCTGCCATTTGGTACCAAACTTAACACTAGCGTATTGTTAAGTTGGGCTTTGTGTGTAAAAATGAATTGTGACAAAAACCCACTAGTGGAAAGTAACTAAGTACATTTACTCCAGTAGTGTAAGAGCAATTCTGTGGTACCTGAGTATTTTATACTTTACCCTGTGACTCTACTACATTTCAAAGGTAAATATTGTACCTTTTACTCCACTGAATTTATTTGACAGCTATAGTCACCAGTTACTTTATTTATTCAGATTTTACATAAAACAATAATGACCAACTCATAAAATGCAACATTGTTAGAGATTTAACTACCCAACAGTGTATGAAATATTTAAAATGATCTTCACCTCGACCAGAAACATACTCCTTAAATGTTAATGCACCAATAAAAATAGTACATTTTGTTGGATTTTGCTGTGGGGTACTGCTACTTTACTTAATTAAATAATTATTTAATTAATATATTATTTAATTATATAATTAATTGAATAAAGTGAAAATAAAATATAACACAATAGAGATCCAGAGGTTTAGAAAAATAACTTTATGGGCACAAAAAACCCATTATACATTACATATAATTTAATATTCTGTCTTTATTTTACCATTAAATAAAAATATCTATTTATTAGTTTAAATGTTTAGGGTTTATGGGATGTGCTCAGGCTAATGCAATGGGTGAAAAGTTGAAAATGTGAAACAAAAAAGTTTGTATTTCTATAAAATAAATCAAATCCAATATCCAATAGAAAACAAAATTCAAGGTACAGAAACAGTTAAATACACACTCGCACAACTGAACACACTTGCCCACTCCCGGTTCAATCAGCCACATATATGCATATCTCAACTCCCCAAAGACAGTGGACATTTGGGATGGCCTTCTGATTAATCTTAACCTCCCCTCCCCCCCCCCCCGCTTCCCTCTGCCTCCTCCTGCTCTGGCCATCCTCAGCATCCCTCCATCTATCCCTCCCCTTCTCTGCAAAGGGCAACAGCTCCAGAGGTCTACCATATGTGCAAGTGTCTGAGCGGCTGACTGCCTGCCTCCCTGCAGCTTGCATGTGTGTGTGTGTGTGTGTGTGTGTGTGTTTCAACCCTGCACTGACTGTTAGCCTGCCCCACCTGTTCCTCTGTAACAACAGACCAGACCTCTCCTCTACAGGCCTGTCCAGCACAGGCTGGCGGGTAGATGGATGAACTGATCGCAGACAAAAAAAATGAATAGACTGAGAGGGAGACGAGAGATGTGCCGATGTGACAGTAAGGTTTTGAAAAGACTTTAATCAAAAGTGACAGTCAGATGAGTGATGAGCTATATATCACGTTATTGATAAGAATAACTGCCAAGCCCTTAGACAAGTCACTGGAAATGTGGTCAAAATGAGAGCAGAGAAAGAGATCGGAAGTGGAGGAAAATACAGAGACACAGATGGACAGACCACAAGACAGGCAAACAGATGAGCACACGATAATAGATATAAAAAAAAATACAATAATGTATTCTCAAAATATGAACGACAGACTGTGCAGTGAACAGACTGCGGTAGACAGACACACCACGCTGCTCCCTAAACACCCGAGGACATAGGATTATAATGAATGGGAACTTGGGGGTGATAATGAGAGGTCAAACAGAAGAATAAGTCTCAGGCTTGTACACCTGTGGCCCACCTTCTGCTGTCTAAACCGGCCCAGCGACCTTTTTTTTTTTACCCCCCACCACCTTCAGTTACTCTCATTATAACCTACTGAATAATGTAAAGGTATATATGCATGAGGGATCCAAGCAGAGGAGAGGAGACAGGGCTGAGGGATGGAAGGATCTACATAATGGGGCTATCTCTCTCCATCTGGTCATGTGTTTATAATCTTCCCCTCCTCCTCCTTAATGCCGATCTATCTGTTTGTCTGACAGACCCAATACCCCCCACCACCCCCCACCCTCCAACAATTTAGCTCTCGCTAATAATATCATGCTCTCTCTACTGCTCTGTCTTATTTTGTGCAAAGAACAACGTGCGTCTGCGAGAATGCATGTCTGCCTCTCTCTCTGTGCATGTCAGTGTCCGTTTGTGTGAGCTGAGGCGATCGCGCACTTTGCCGCCTCAGGAGAATTAACCAGGCGTCTGCCACCTGACCCCGTTGACTCCGACCATCCTGGGCTCAGCTGATACGCGTGCCGTGTGGCCCTGACATGTGGAGGACAAAAAAGCAGGAGGAGTGGGAGGAGGCCGAGGACAGAAGGACCAGCAGGCAATGAATGATTATGATGACTAGGGCCATCTTGCTGGCCTCAAGCACCCCCTCCCCCCCTCCAGCAGAAACCCTGGCCTTGGCCCTGGCTCAGGCTCCCACATGGGCTACTGATCTGGCTGGGGTCGGCTTGGGTCGGCGTGGGTGAAGTGTCACCACCATGAAGGGTCTGGTCTGTCAGCTGTTGGGGATGACAGGAGGAGGTGGAAAGGGGAGGAGGGGTGGGGAGAGGACAGAGATGTACATAATAGAGGAAGAGGGAGATGTACAATAGGTGAGGAGAAATAAATCATGAAAAGATAATTGGTGAAGAGCCTGAAAACGTGAAAAGCCAACAGTGAAAATAAGAAGGAAGGCAGGGGGGAGAGAAAAGATAATATTGGAAGGAGCAGACTGAAACAATGCATAAAAGGGAACAGGTTTTGTGGAGGTGTCATATCTGCCAGGCCTTATGCAACCTACAGAGCTCACGCAGATGGCACGACTGCTGAGAAAGTAGGGTAAACAGTCCCAGCTAATGACTTGCCCCCTCTTGACTCAGTACAGTGGAAGTGGAAGAGCAAATAATTGAAGAAAAACATTCCTTCACGGGGATTAAGAATCTGTCATGTAAACCGCTGTGCAGTGGAGAGGGTAAGTGAGCAGGGCTGCGAAGGGTAAATGCGTGGGCTCATATTATTTTTATCTTTTTCACAATGTTGTTGGCAGCGATTGCTTAACTCAGCAGCAGAGAGGAGGGCCAGCCAGCTCCTCTTGAGGCAGAGGAGTACACGTGTGGGGTCGGGATGGGAGAAAGACCCGCCGCTTCTCTTTTTTGCGATTATAAACAGAGAAGAGAAACACGGACTTCGTGATGGTGATCTTGCTCGCAATGAGAAGTACACGTGTCCTTTTCCCTGTATAACATATTCTTATTTGTTCTTTCTCGTCCTGTCACACCAGAAAGAAAGCGCAGCAACATCCATTTGTGCGTCCTCTCAAAATAGGTGGTGCTTGAGGCTTGGTGACGTAGGATACGCGGAGGTTGACGCAGCTTATATGTTAGCTGCTGCCATTTTGGACGCTCCAGTTTTCTTCGTTCCCTCAAAGCTTAGCACTCTTGGTCATAGCTCATGAAAGTTGAAGAAAACATTGCATTAATTTACTTTGCCTGCACAAGCAAATTCACTGGCTGTGGTAATTCCATAGAAACTGATTGATTTTGGACTGAAATGTCCCTGTATCGACTACAATAACTGATTTGTTTTGAGGGTTGTCGCCGTCAAAGTTGATGTGTAAACAGATCCCTGTTTACACATCCAGCAACCTTGGGAGTATTTTTTAGCTCTTTATGTTACATCCTGTGGGTTTTGTTTTCTTATTTTGAAATCCTTCCTGTCTGTACAGTTCCTGCCCTCATTGACTCACCTGTGTTCTAATGTTCACCTGTCCCTTTTCTATATGTACCGTTTCCTTTTCTATATGTACCGTTTCCTTCTCTATATGTACCGTTTCCTTTCCTTTGTCCTTTGTCAGTTCATTCTGTTTGTACCCCTGATTTCGTCACTGTTGCACTGCTCGCCCTGCTCGCCCTGTGTTTAGCTTCCGTGTTCCTGTTTTGTCCCTGTGGATGCTCCTCATGCTTTTGTGTCCGGACTTGGACTTACCAGTTGCCTGTCTTCCTGCATTACCCGCATGTAAGCTCGTTTCTACTAATAAATCGTTGAACAGCTCCAGTCTGCCTGTGCTGTCTGCATTTGGGTCCTTTCACTGCCTCCACTACTTCGCACTCCCATGACACTTTAGCTGCTAACTGTTCCACTATGTGCATTTATTTATTTAGAGCATTTGCTGAAAACAGCTGCCTGCTACGCCACTATGAGAGTGGTGAGAATGAACCAAAATATTAAACCCATTAAATTAAACCAAAACCATAAAATACAATATATAAAAATATAGTAAGAAAAATAAGAATATTGAGGTTACGTCAATGCAGGTTATGAAGGAGTATACCATTATCCACTGTTAGTGACCTTTTCATGTGCACATCTTTCATTATCTTGGCGGGAATCTTTCATTTATAATGGCCAAATGCTTGTACATTAGTTTGCCTGGTGAGAATTGTTGGGTATTATGGGAGAGGGTTACATCTTGTAAAATCTTTGCTACAGCTTAGTAGGTTATACGCTCAGTCAGCCAGCCAGTAGGTCAGGTCAGCTGACTTGTTGTGTAACAGTCCTGCTGGTGTGATTAAAGAGGCTGTGACAAAGACGCTGAAAGGAGATCAAGGGGGGCAATGGCCAGCTGTCACACTGAGGGACCATAATGGCCACGTCAAATCCCACCACCGTCTGAGCCTGTTTCTTCTTTGACTTCAGCCTCCTGCTAACTGACTAGTCATCTCTTTGTTAACCTGTCGCCGAGCTGGTTGACAAGATGAGTTAGGTAGGACATTGTTGTCACACTCAAAGGTTTTAGTCTGGATTGATTCATTGTACGAGTAATTCACTGAGTACATACACATCTAAATTGCACTGACTGATGGCGTTTCATGTTGACATAAAGTACCATGCTGTGATACAGAAATTGGCTATTTGAAATATGAAATGTGTATGCAGTGAAGACTTGCATGGAGATGTTCATGTATGCACAGGAGTAATTTACAAGTCCCACACTCTGTATACCCATATAGAGCCACAATGTTACTCCAACAACCCATGGTGTCATTGTCTTCTTCACATTGTGGTTTGTGTTCTTCCATTTACTGCATGCACCTGCCAAAGACTGTGTGGGTGGTTGATATGCAGAACTACAGATGCTCCCCGACCCCTTTTCATTAAGGCAGTAGGCTGGTAGACTATGTAACTTGGAGTTTACTTCATTTTCTACAAAGCAAACTAACTAACATGTTTCCTTCCACACCTTCAGCTATCAGTAAATTAATATCATGAACTTATCATGAATGTACTGCTTTCAGTACATTTGGCAAGCAAGTAGATTAACTTATTGCAAGATTATAAAACAAGTACCTTATTTGGACAGAGAGCTCACTCACTGTGATGGCTGTATTATGTTATTTTAATGATGCTGATAGGAACGTCACATTGTCATCCTCTGTAAGTGAGGATTTGAAAACTAAGCATTTGTGTAAAAGAAATTGCTTTGCAATACTGTCTTCATTTTTTGCTAATCCAATCAAATTTGCGGATGTGCAACTGTGTTTCTAAGTGCTTAAAACAATCACTGAAGAATAGATCATGGTGAAAATATAAATTATTTGTAAGCAGGGATCTGACCACGCGTTGCTGGAAATATCATGTTTCTTTTATTGTTTATGAAAACGGCGCAATCAGCAGCACGTGGCTTCCTCCTGACACTGACACAGCAGCAAGTAGTGACTCTTGGCTTCTGTGTCCCCAAACTGTCGCACCCCCTGATCCTCTGCTCCACATCAGAACAATTAGTGGCCCCTGGCCCCCTTTGCTTTACACAAAAACCCCACACACACACACAGAGGCGGTAGCTGATGGCTCCTTGGCTCTTCCATAGCAGGAGCTGTAGGTAATGACTCCTGCCTGCCATGGTGGACCTTAATTTGTTATTGTAGCAGAGCAGCTGTGCAGCATGCTGCAGAGAGCAGGTGGCAGCCTGGCAGGAGTGGAGGATGGAGGGGGGGGTCTGGAGGGGGAGGGAAGGAGGGGGAGGACAGGAGCATGTGGCATATGTGGGTGGCTGTAGGGAGGATGGGAGGGTTAGAAAGACGATGGTGGATGCGTGTGTGTGTGTGTGTGTGTGTGTGTGTGTGTGTGTGTGTGTGTGTGATGGGGTTGGTATAGCTCATCACATCCTTCTCAGTCAGCATCCAGATATTGTGCTTGTAAAGAAGAATAACACGTGAGACTCTGGATGGAGTCCAGATCAATCTGACTGTGTAGGGTTTTATGTTTGGAGAGTTCTCGCTTGGTGTTACGAAGCTCAACAGATAGCACGCCGAATTATATTTGAACTTTAAGCACGGTTATATTGTTCAACATTTCAAACTGAAACTCTAATTCATCCATTTGGGCTACATATTATCAAGTACAAGCCATCACTTTTTAGTTTCAGGCTCTCCCTGTCAGTGCCTTGTTTCAATGACAATTTGTGGAGGCATTCCAGGCTATAGATTTAGGCAATGAAAAACTAAATCAATACACCAACAAGTCGAGGTCATAAACGACTTTGCTCAAGGCAATGGACGTGTGCCTGCTGTGAGGATTATATGAGCTGAGCTCTGGTGTCCTCTTGTTGCCGCTCGGAGTAGTTAATCATTGCTGAGACGTCGTTTCCCTGCTGTAACGGCGCGTTACTGACTTTCTGGTGAAATGCTTAGAATTGGTACCACCCACACAAATATTCTCTGTTGCGCTGGAGAATAAGATACCTGCTGCCTGGTGGTGGATCGATCGTCTCCTGCAGATTGCACTCCACGCTATTCAATTCAAGTGTTTTATAAGTCTTTTAATACAATAGAGACGCTGCTGGAGAGAAACTGAAAGAAGACTGAGCCTATCAGCCGTCATTCTGCCAAGAAGAAGAAAACTCAAACAAAACAAGGAGCATGGTCGGAATGCCGAGTGCTTTAAATTGTAAGTAGACTTTACAATTATGCTTAATGTGCTGAGTAAAAGGAAGCATCACACTTGATTTACACCTGACATATTTTATCCACAGGTGTGTATAGTTGCACCTGCACACTATGATATGCTGAGTAATAACAAACGTCCCGTGACATGTCCTTGATCTCATTTTTGTGTTTTACATAATTAAGGACCAGAATCTCAGATGAAAGAGTGTCCCTGTCTCCTAATGAAAATATAGCAGAGCCAGCCTTTATCCAGGCTCCATAATGTGGACAGAAATAAAACCCCAAAACTTCTCCACTCCATTATTTTCTGATTCTTCTCCCAGAGCAGGCTAAGTCTTCTGAAAAGACCTTTGAATGTGTTACTTCAGATCCTATCAAATCATTATAATGACCAAACAAAAACTCAGTCATCCCTTTGTCTGCGGAGATCTTACGCTCATTAGAATCCATTAAAGAGGGAGAATAAACTATGCATAACATATACTCTATTGGATGCATTATCCCTTATATAGCCCCCACAAGACAGCTATTATGCTCCCATTTGATTGAATTGAGCTTTCGGTCTATGTGTCTTTTCAGCGGAGGATTTGGAGCCCTTAATCCACCAGGCAACGTTTTCTCTCTCTCTGTCTCTCTCTCTCTCTCTTTCCACCATCTGGAGTTTACAGCTTTTTAAGACAAAAACACCAGGCGGTGTGAAACCAGGCTGGAGCTGCTGCTTGATGCCAGGAGGACGCTTCTCTCTTTTTTGCATGCCATTTCTTCCTGCTTTACATCAGGGGTCAATAGTACAGTCCTGCAATGCAAGTGGGGTCAGCAGGGCCCGAGGGCATGACTGTAGGCCCCCATGTACCACTGTGACGCCCCCGAGGACTCCAGTTGGTCCCCTTTTCACCATGGAGAAACAATAAATCGCATGACAAAGACGTGGTTGTAATGCTGATGGTGATGTTGTGGTGATGATGATGATGAAGATGAAGATGATGATGATGATGGTGGTGGTGGTGCGCCAGTGGCCACCAGGGTGCAGCAGAGTGTGCACTGTAATACAAAACTATAAACATGATGGATTCTGGGTTTGAAAGCAAATGCTGTTTTGGAAACATTTGGTTCCAGCTATAACCCCAAAAAAAGATCAGATATGTGTACTCTTCTGTTTTACCGTAATTGTTGTTTAGTTGGAGTAATCTGATGTTATGCAGAAAGCTAAATAGCCCTGTGGGAAGCAGGGACCCTGTGTGTACACTGGGAGAAAATGTGTTAAAGAGCATGTAGGCTCAACATTGCTCACACTAGTCAATCATTTCCATTCTCCCTTGATTCAATTAGCGCTACTCAAAAACATGTGGATAATTTGGAACCCCCGATAATGTTCCTTTTTTTTCCCTTTTCCCTTCTTTTCTTTGGGGTGGGTTAGAGAGCCAGATTCCAATCCTCTGACATTAAAAGGGGAAATAAACGACAAAGGGGCCCTGCAGGTTTGCATTAGAGACCTAATTGGTTTTGGCTTGAGTGGGCTGTTAGCGTTGCCAGACGTGGGCCCTTTGTTTTTTGCCATGTGGGAGAATTTGCCTGTGCCTTCTGAGTCACCCCTGTACCATTTCTTGTCTTTGTGGGCTGTTTGTATGCACATGTGTGTTAATGTGTGTCTGTGTTTGTATGCACGAGGAGTGTAGTTTCAAGTAGGTATGTTGAAAAGGTGCGCAAATGCATTGAATTTGCGCATCTTTGTCTGTTTTCCTGTATGCTGCTTTTGCTTGTTTCTCTGTGTTGCTATGTGTCATGCGTGTGGTTGGCTGTGTTTTCGTGATATGCGCGCACTTGGGTGTGTGTTCGTGTGTTTCAGGCTGTGAGCCCAGTATCCTTCTCACTCCCTCTGGTCTCTGCGTGGGTCTTTTCCACCAGCACTACCACCTGTTAGTGTTTTACTCGGGCCCCAGGGCTACAATGACTGCAGAACCTTCCAGATTTGCTCATCAAGCCCATCAGATGGTGCTCCCTTACCTCAAATCTGGCTCCCATTTCCTATCGCAGGACCAATCTGAGCCTGATCCCCCGGTGCAGTTTAGCTGAGTCAAGATGGTGTGCAGTTGAACTGGTCTGAGCTGAGCTGAGTTTGATTAATGACTCATGAGCGGCAGCATTTTATTCAGCGTGCTGCACTGCTGGATCACACCTAAGTGTTTGCTAAGTGTGGTTTTAGTGGGAAAGGATATGTTTAAAGACTGAATTTACGGGGTCACTTTGTTGCCCAGTGCTCCACATGTGAGAACCACAACAAAGAATCTGGCATCTAATATGTGACCAAAATGACAATTTAAACAGACTTTAAATGCATGTGTCACGTATGTACTGTTAGACTCACATTTTCACAGCACGTGATCCCTAAGATTTAAATGAACCTTAATTGTAATGAAGTATTTATTACTCAATGACAGGAAAAGAAAATATTTCATCTCTGCATCTTATTACCAAGTTCCCTTGTGTTAAAGCCCAAACCGCTGCAAACAGCACCATCGGCCTTTTCAAACAGACAGGATTTGTCGTGTTCCGTGTTTCATGAAACCTCTGAACTTTCAGTCTTATTGTGTGTCTCCAATTCAGCACACTGTGTTCCCCTGTCTATTACTTCAGACAGTGTGACAACCTGAAGCGAAGCTTTAAAAGAAATGACAGAGTGAGAGGAGTGACCAAACAGTTAAGGGGGGAGGACAGTGAGAGAAGGAGAGTAGAAAGGGATTAACTGTCAGGGAGAATGTGAGGCTAATTGAAGCCAGTTTTGCACAGCTGTTTCTCGTTGCTGTGCGGCACTGCACGGAGCGGCCGGGAGGATGAGATCCAGATGTGATCTTGCGCCGAGGATCACCCGCCAATAACAATCCTCAGAAATACCAGCCGTACAGGAGACGAGGGCTATTATGGTGTCCATGCTTGCCCACCCCCCTGACCTCCTGCCTCTGAAAGATAACCCAGCTCCGTGCTCTTTACTCCCGATTGTGGCTCTCAGCGCGGCTCCTGAGCGCCGTTAACACTGTCATTTTGTTACACTGCCAGAAACTGCCACGACCTCTGCATTCAGGTGTCACTAGGCAGCGTAAACATCGCTTTGACACATTTGACTATTCCGAGAAGGCGGCTCGCAGGCTTGGAGAGCGGTTTTGCATATTTGTCATATGGCTTTTGAAACGTTCAACCAAAAGGGATTAAAGCCTCTTTTGTGCGTTCTTCTGTGTTTCATTTAAATCATCACGGAGGGGAAAAAAAAGAATCATGTATTCTTTATCAGGATGGCGGCATGCAGGTCCCAGGATTGTGTGTTATTTGGTTTTCTACTTTAAGTGGAGGGACATTGGCTGAGAACAAAAGGGCCCAGTCACTTCAGAGTGAATCGGAGTGGTCAGGCAAAAAAAAAACAAAACAAAAAAAAGCAAGTGAAAAGAACTTATCGCCACATTATGCTTTTTTAATGCTCCTGTCTCTCTTTTCCCACTCCCCATGCCTCCTGAAGGGGGGTGTCCTTCCATCATTTCCCACTTGGCTCAGACAAAGAGGAGTTAGCATTGGTTCCCCCTTTTCTCCACGCCTTCCAGGGTTACTCCAGCTCTTCTTTCTCACCTTCTGTTGTTGGGCCTCCCTCCATCCATCCCTCTTTGTTTCATCTGCTTCCCTTTTCATGTTCCTCATTCCTTTTCCTTCTCGATGTATGTGTCCTTATCCTTCTCTCCGTCCCCGCTTGCCTGTCTTGGCCACCGTGCAGAGTGTCCGAGTGCAGCTGGCCTGTCGTCGCCCAGAGGAAAGCTGACAAGTTCATGGTTTGACAAGATACAGTCAATATCACACTTTTATTACACTTTCCATTTGTCATTTCTCCCCTATATATTATAGAAAGTTTCATAAGATGTCACCCGCCCCTCATTTTGTCAGTAAGTGCCTCAGTATATTGAAGGAATAGATTTGTTTTGTGGAATTATCAGATGAAACACATGTAATGCTTATGTAAAGCACATGCAACAAGCATATCCAGCAAAGTCTCTGACCCACATAATGACTGCTTCACATCCTGACAGATAACGATGAAGAATGATGTGCGGCCTTGGCCTAGTCTCATTTTATCAGACACACACAGAAACACACAGACAGTGAATGTGACAGAGGATCTTAGCCTAAGCCGACATCACTCCTGAGCTCTTCTCCCCACGTGTCAGTTGTGAGTTTTATGACTTTTGTCAAGTTCACCTCATCTGTCCCTCCTCTGATTTCCCCCCTGCTGGGCCTTGTGCTGTCAGAGAGCAGGGCCTGCTCTCTTGCTGCACGCATAAACTTGCACTCTGTCTGCTCTTGCTCCCAGGGTGGAATGTGTTCTGGGTGCTGTTGTTTATGTGCCTTGTCCTCAGCTGGTGTCTCTGCTTGTTGTCTTTGCTTGTTTGTCCTAGCAGTGTACTGTAGCGAGATGTCATACCCGTGGTGGGGTCTGCAAAGCGACAACAGAGCAGGTGCTGCCACGGTCGCCTGCTGTTCTGTTGCGAGATAACCATACGATTCGGGTCCGTATAAGGCGAAGCGGGAACAACTGGGAAGGCAGGAGGAGGTTTAGTTTGGTTTGTTATGTCTTGAAATGAAAAAGAACCAGAACAAGTACACACACACACACACACACACACACACACAAATAGAGGATTGTATTGCAACATTGACAAGTCCAAACATCCCTGATGCTTAACCTTGGGAAATGCCAACACATGCCTCTGAATGTGTGTGTGTGTGTGTGAGCAAAGCCAGCCGTTATCTTCCCTCAACTTTAATTGAGCCTTTCAGAAATCCCCCAAACTATTACAGGCACACACAAACACACGCCGAGGGTAAAGCCCGGAGGCTCTATCGCTGCCTGGCCAGGTGTTCCCGGCCCTGCTGCCAGATAAACCACCTGCAAATCACAGGTGTGGCCAGGGAAGAGAACAACACAGCTGCTCCTACAGCCTCAGGGAGAGAAAAGGAGAGATGGAAGGGTTATATAGAATCATCTGCTGGTAGCAGGAAACTACACACACACATCAGGCAAAAATACACAGTAGAAAGTAACATTATATCGTGGGTAGTGTTGTCATATTCTGCCTTTTCAGTAAAAGATGACTTTCCCTTTCTTAGTTTAGAAAGCTAACGTTAGGCAAACCACGCGTGACTTCTCACATGACTTCAGCGTCACCACCACTTAGCGTCCAACTTTTTGCGCACTTGCTTCTTCCACGAAAGGTCTTTCGGAAAGTTTGAGTTAGAGTAGTTTGCAAGACTGTGAGAATAAACACAACAAGGCTATAAAGGTGGACGAGTGAGTAGATGAGTTTCTGTGTTTGCCGTGACAACCTCTGTAGTCTCATTTTAGAAGACATGTAAACACTTCAAAATTCACAAGTGGGGTATTTTGTGTCATGGAACAAAACGCCAAAATCTCTTTAAACTTGTGTTAACCAAATACCCTATTTCAGGCATCTAACCAAAAACCCATGCAAGAAAGGCTATAGACTTTGAGACGAGGCAACTGGAAGTACAAAAATGCTAACTGCCGTCCAGGTTAAAGGACTCTCCTGCAGCACTGTACTGTGGACAACCAAATGCTTAGACCAAGCAGTAACACAGATGAACTAATACTACACACTTTCATACTACACAGTCTTTTCTTCCAAGACACATTAAAGACAAGGTGTTATATTTGAGCCGTTCGCCACCTCTGATTTCCCTGCTAATTATTTATTGATTATTATAATTATTAACTGCAGCACAGAAATACGAATCGGGCTTTAGCTCGCCTTCGTACGGTGGCTTTGTGTTCAGCTAGGCCTCTAAATGATGCAATTGATGAATGTCAGCTTTGGGCCGTCATTAGTTCCCTACAACAACAACAAAAAAAAGGTGGCAAAGTGACAGATCTTTTACTGGCCAGCTGCTAAGAATGTGCAGTCACTAAAATAAAGCCTGCTGTGCCGAGAGGGACGTCCAGTGCGGAGTTACTCGCTGCATGTGTTGCGTCTGTGTGGGCTTGTCCGAGCACAACACACAGCGCCTCCCAAACATGGGAGTTGTTTATGAGAACTATTCATGTTTATGTGCCGACAATTGGGTGAGGCTGGCAAGTTCTGATCCGCGGTATCATTTTCTAATTAGCGAAATTGCTGCATTTAAGGATCTTAACTGCGAGTGCCGTAGATGGACATCACCCGACGGCGTATCTGGTGCATGAGTTAAACGAGGGAGCGTCTGGAGAGGCTTCAAGAAGTGCGCGGTTGTTGAATATCGTTTAAGCGGAGGTTACTGGTGAAGGGAGCGTTTGGCGTCTGGCTACGCACTTGGCTTCCCAGTGTGGAAACTTCGGGAAGACGCAGCCAAGTGAGCGTGAGACGTAAATGTCGAGCACACATGGGGCCGCGCTCTCGTACGCTCCCTCACTCACTTTCCCTCTCGCCCAGAAACACACACTCAACGCGTGCATCTCGGCCTCTCCCCCTCTTATATATGTACTCGTCTCCCGTTTGTCCCTGCCTAGGGTTTTGCACCCACACACACACTCGTTGCACCCAAAGACCAGCCGTGTGTCTCCCCTCTGTGTAATAGGAGATCTGAGGGTTTTCCGTGGGTGAGTAGGCGGGTCAGACCTTACTTAAACTAATGGCTCCCAGCAGTGTTGAATAGCCAGACACACTGGAGCCGAGGCCTGAGGTTTTGGAATGCCACTGCCGGCTCAATGCCTGCCTTTCATCGGCACCGAGTGAAGGCGAGAGAGGGGGAGAAAATAAGGGAACAGAGGTGGAGCAGCAGCAGGAGGAGGAGAGAGATGAATACACGGGACCCATTTGTTTTGGGTGATATGAGGATGCCTGAAAAGGAGGGCACAATAGTCGTGGAATGGCGGGACAGAGGTGGGGGTGGGGGGAGAGAGGGGAAGGGAGAGGCGTGTTTGGGCTGGTGGGATGTCAGGAGGGGGTAAAGTACCAGTCCATGGTTGTTTTGTGTCAGAGCACCGTGGGACCCCCTTGACCAGCCAGCCACCCATTTGTTTGTTAATGTCTGTGGGAGTAGCTGTGAATGAGTCTTGAGGGAATTAATAAAGTTTTGACCTGAGGCCATATCCAAACTAACGCAGATCATTCAAATGCTTCTCTTTCTTCACGGCCTTCCCATCCCAACTTCGTATCGTTGAACGTGCCCCAAAAGGTGACCACAGTTTCAAATAGTGTGATTTCATATGATGCGCCTTTCAAAGCTGTTGATGACCAATGCGATGTTTTTGACTACTAGTGGCGCTGTGGAGCAGTGTTTTGATGAGCCCCTTTTGTTTCTATCTCGTGCTCTGCTAGTATTTGCACGATGTTGCAAACATAGTTAGTACACTTGGTGGCAGTGGTGCACAAAGAAATGTAGTATTGCTCCGGGAAAAGGCAGAGAGGAAGACTGGTCAATTTGAATAATAACTTGTGTGACTTGTGTGATTTGAACGGCTCTCTATGGTGATTACAGTTCAGTAAACACGGCAGAGAAAAATAAAGAGAGCCGGTGTGTCTGTGGTGCATCTTTCAGAGTCACTGCAGACCGATACGTTCGTAGAAATGGAAGCGTGTTTGTGCCTTGAGACGGATGTCAAAACGAAACGCTTCAAAAACTCTAGTGTGGATTTCCCTTGAGAGTCTCCAACCATGTCTGTGTTTAATTTGATGTCAGATGATTACAAGGCCATAAAAAGTGATTTAATTCAGCGTCACTTGCAAACCGAGGACAGAACAGACTTAAGTTGTCCAACCATCTGACCACAGATGTAGATATCTGCACAACACCTATGATTGGCTATTTTGCATTTTTATCTAAATGACGACAACAAGAGGCACACAATTAGAAGCCTTGGCCTGAAAACTAAGCCTATGTCATCTTGCACGTTTGTGAAATGATTTACACATTCAGCCATTGTAAAAGGTTCGCTGTGGAGTTTTAAACCAGTAGTAGCACTGTGGAGCTGATATGTAGAAAAGCGCCAGCAAAGGCAGGGGAGAAGAAGACTCCAGGCTAGGGAACATGTAAACACATAAATAACACTGGTTTTAAAATACTTTAATGAGGAAGGAAATGCACTCGACACACTGAGCTTTGGTGAGTAACACTCAATGTAAATATAACTTTTGTTTGCTTGCAAGAAAACTCCACAGGGCAGCTTTAAATAGAGATGGTGAAAGAAGAGATTGAAATGCTTTTTTTCCCCCATCTTCTTTGGTATTTGAGAATGTTGAAGTAGAAGCTAAATTGCGTGAGTGTTGTGGGAGTGCTGGTGGGAGGCCGATGTTCTGGGAACTTTATCTTTGCCCTCGCCATTCTCCAGTACTTCTCTTTAAATTTCACTGTCCAGAACCAACACATACAGCAAAATCTGTTTCCATGACCTATCATTTATCTGACCCTGCAGAGAAAATAGCCCTCACTTTAGTCTTGATTACTGCCGAGAAGCATCTTACTTGATCTCTAACTGTGTTTTTTTTTTTTTTGTTACAGTAAATGGTCCTCCAGACAGACATGGACCTGGAAAATGACGTGTCCCTATTAGATAAATGTGCTGTGGAAGATGTAATGGAAAATGGGACCATGCGAGATCAGACAGGGAAATCTATGGCTGCATCAGATTAGAGAACATCGGGAGTCTGAACAGTGATGAGATGGAGGGAACGAGGGGGAGGAGAGGTGGGGGGGGGGGGCAATGATGAGACTTTGCGGGGAAAAATAGCAACAACGTAACATGGATAACCGACCAAAAGAGACATTTTGATCTGATAGCCAGAATGGCAGAAGGAAAGAAAGAGATGGAAAGACAGACATCTAACAATTTTTTAAGGGGCCCTGACGCACTAAACCAATGTTCCTTGGCCATTGTTGAACATATGCAGGTGTCATAGCATTTTCTTTCTGTGATTCCCGGGTCTCTTGACTCCAGTCGGCTTTTATGTGCAGCCATTTTGCCCCTTCGGGAATCTGACCTGGTTGTTCAACCTAGCAAAACTGTGATTTAACCCATTTGGTGTGGTTTCTCCTTATTTTTCAGCTCTACATTTTTTTGTTTTCATCTTCAGCAAGCAAATGATGACAGGCTGACAATGCCAAGGGCGATGCACAGCAACATTGTCGTGCCGGTTGCAACTGTTAATCACACCGCTGTTTTAAATAGATTCGCAGACATGTGAATGTCTTTGGCATTTTAAATGGCTAGTTTGCCCGTATTTGCGCTAGATCCCTGAGCTTGGCTTGTCGGGGCCCTATGGAGATCTCCTGGCCGGTGAAGTGGAGGTTGGAGTCGGGCCAAAATGGTTCTGGCTCACGTTCCACGCAGTATGACGATAGACATGCTTGATAACTGATACATTCACATCAGACAAATGCACCACATGTACACAGAATCTCACAAAAAAATGGACTTAACACAGCTTGAAGTGGGAAAGCTTCAGACTGTAGGAAGCTGTGGCTGGGAAAAGACTACAAAGTGGCAGTGTAGTTTTTTTTTTTATTTATGAAAATCTCTGTCATCGCTTCACACTGACTTGGCAGTAGCTCTTCCAGGGAAATCTCATCACCCCTATTGCCCTTCCAAACTCCTCAGTGAGTGCTGAGAACAAAATGCTCTCACCACATGGGAGCTGTATTGCCTTGTGAACATGAACATGATTCCAGTTGCACAGTGTGTCTTGTCACCCAGTGGCACTGATGTGTTTCCTTGTTTCAGACCTCGTTTCATCACAGGACATCTCACGTTTCCCATCTTGACGTTAGTTACATTAGAAGATGGCGGACGAAAATGCTAGGAATCAATTGGGATGTCCATGCGAGATCAGGATCATGCATCTCAACGGGGGGCGACTGCGAAAAAATGACAGTCCTGTCGTCTGTGGCAAAAAAAAGCAGCGGTTCCTTATTCACTGCACCAGTTGGCAGAGTGCAAGATCTGCAGCTCTGCCGTCATCTGGAAAAGCATTATGTTTGCTAATTAAATATTTGCACGCATGTTATGCACTCCCCCTTCTAGTGCTCCTCTCTCTCTCCCTCTCTTTGTCTTTCTCTCTGTCTCTCTCTCTCTCTCAGATGAAGCAGAAGATGGAGGTGTGGTGGTTCAGTTTTCCCGACTTTGGTTGGTATTTCAGTTTATGCACTTGTGGTAGGTTGGGGGCGGGGGGGGGGGGGTGCAAGCTCTGGGTCCGACAGTCCGCTATGTGGCTCTGCCAGGCTTCCCCCATCCTTTTGTTATGTTTGGGCCAGTCCTCCAGACGCACATAACTTTGGTTAATGTGCAGTACCACTTAGTTTATCAATAAAACCTTTTTGTTAACACACCAATGTTCTGGAATGGCGTCCTCTTTATGTGTGTGCCGGTCACAAGTTGAGCCAATATGTCTGTTTCCTTGTTGTGGCCGTAACAGCACACACATACTGTAGCATACTATAAACCTTGGAAGCTTTGTACCTTCTATCATTGTGCTATTTTGCTGTTGTGATTCATTTTCTAGAGTTGTACAATCCTGCCTCAGAGGAGTATAAACCACAGATATAGTGCCTTTGCATTTGTTAAGCCTTTAAATTGCTATTTTATCTTATTTACCTGTTGCAACATGCCAACATCAGTAGAGCTCCGTGTTGTTGTTTTGCTGTTGTTGGTGTGAAAGCCCAGCTATCCAGAGATAATTGGCCTTTTACTAAAATGGAGGTTAGCTGTTAGTCCCTGTTTATAGATGCAGTTTCCCAATCTCAGCACATGCACCACTTCTGCGTGCCATTCATGCAGCCATAGACAGGAGGCATCAGAGTCTATTGCCACGATGATGTCACTTTAGAAAACACTGTTTTCGCTAGAAGCACATGTGCATCCTGTAATTCAAGGACTGGGGGTTAAAGGTGAATGGATGGGGTTTGTGATCAGGTACAAATTTGTTTTCTTGGTGCATGAAATATCATTTGGCTGAGGCCGCTGTGCTTCTTATTTACCTGTATGAAAAAAAAACGTTTCATAATGTTGAACAATACTTTGAATATGTCTTTAAGTTAGATCGTACACGAATGGCATAATTGGAAAAACCAATGCAACTTTGTTTTGTCTTTTCAAACTGTCTGCGTTTTTTAATGCACCAAAACACATTTAGAAATGTCATATTCTGACTTTAGTGATTCCTATCTCGCCCAATCACCAACTCTTAAAATCCCTCATTCCTTCTTTTCCTCCTCCATTTTTTTTCTGTCCCCTCTAAAAAAAACCGCTGTTTACTTTTTCTAAAAGTGGAAGTTTGGCGAGGGAGCGTGTGAACAGAAACAGATGCTGCATACTCTCTTGCTCTGTCGCGCTTTAACTCACACACACACTCAACAATGGCAAACAGCTGCGTGAGGCTTGAGCAGCTACAGTAAAAAGGAATCCATACAGTATGCATGCATAAGCAGGCTGACTTTCAAAGATTGCAAAGATGATATGTATAGCACAGTATAGTTTATGAGGAAACTTGTATGTGACCTGCAAATCCTATACTTTATTTACTATAGCATGTTCATTGATCTCTGGTAAAAATGACTGAATAATCCCCCCACAATGACAACCAGTCTCTCGCATTTCCTTCAAGGGTAAGCTGAGATTCAGACCGAAAATGGCCCTGCATTAAAAAACTGCGTTGGCGGGAGCGTGTTGCTTCAGGTAATAGTGAGACAATGAAATACAATCCAGGAAGTCCAGTTGGAGCAGGAGATTATTGCGTTTAAAGGCTCAGCAGACACCAAAACACAGCAAAAAACGGTTTGCACGGCCCTGTTCAGGAGCCAACATTCTACTGGTTATCTCACTGGGATACTGGATAAGAAATTGAACGAAGTTAGTTCATTTTTTATATTGCAACTGCAGAACTGCAGAAACCTTGTGCTTCCTGAAATGATGGGTGAAATCGGACAAGATTTCACTTGTATGTAGGCTGCCACTGTGGTGCAACTTTAGCAAAATCAATTTTCAGCCTGGGATGGAGAAAATGGCAAAGGACTCGAGTGAGCTTGCTCATTAATCTGCCATCTGCATCATCAATCACACCTGGCTTTTTATCTAAATATCTGCAAGAAGCCTCCGTCCGTCAGCGGTGTCAGTTGCAGCTCACCACCTACTATGTGCTACAGTAGCATGTGGGTTACAATATGTAGCTTCGGATGCAAGGCCTTCCTCTTTTCTCCATCTACCCACCCCCTCCTTCCCTCCTTCTCTCACAGCCACCTGGCCCTGCCTCAGAGCCTGCTGGCTGACCAGATGCACCCTGAATAAAGCGGGCCTGCAAGAAGAGAGGAGGGGACATAGAGGTTATTATGGGCGACTATTCACTCAAATCTTGTTATCGACAACCCATAGAAATATAATAACCCACAATAAGCCTTTTTTTTTTGTGATTGCTTGGAAACAATTAGATATCACTTTAGTGTGGATTCTACCTGTGCTCCTTAAAGACAGAGCAGGAATCCCACCCGTTTTGATAGGATTGCACCTTAAGTTATTCAGTGCTGTTCAGGAGTGTGCATATTCAACTGTGCGTGACTGCAAAGAGAAGGGGGAGTACCTTCTCTTAATGAACTGTTTGTGTTTATCCAACAGCATTTGCTTGTTTGTTTACACAGCCAAGTGCATGCGGATTCTCACACGTTCGTCATGTTCTCTCGGTTGTGAGTTGTCTAATTAAAAACAGATTAATGTCTTATTTACCCCGGGCTTAGAATGAACTCGGCACCATCCTCTGTACGTTCTAGAAGTAAACTTGTGGAGGGAATAATAGGCAGGAGTGAATAATGCATGCGGGTTGCCCAGTCGCAGCCAGGCCCCTTTATCTTAACCTGCATTGTCTCTGCAGCAGCACTTGTGCTGGAGGCATAAATCAGACAGTGATTTAAGTTTAACTCAGTGACGATGGAGTCGCAGAGGATAAGATAGCGGGAGAGGAGGGAAGAATAACTCATTCATGCTCCTCAAGTGTCCCCCAATGGGTTGCTTGGCGAGGCAGGGCTGAGCCAGCAGCATTAAGGAGCTGAGACAAAAGAGGGTATCAATGAAAGAGCCTGGAAGAGGGGCGGGGTAGTTAGTATAAAAACATTTTAAAGGGAGATCCCCTCTTCTCTTGAAGGGATAGAGGAAAGGGGGGGGGGGTTGCAAAGGAAGCCCCTCCCTCACACACACATGCAGATGCACACACACTTTTGTCTCCCTTGGCAAGGCCTCTTGTTTAGCCTTTAGGTGCCAAAGCAATTAGTTATGTTAATTGCAGGGGCCATTGCCGGTGAATGCAGGTTGAATAGAGCCAGTCAGCGGTGGATGATTGGCCAGCATCCATGGGGGAATGAGTGTGTGTGCGTGTGCGTGCGTGTGGGGGGGGGGGGGGTGTGACGTCGCCGGAGCAGTCGGCCCATGGAAACAGAGGACAGGACAGTGTGTGGGAAAACAGGGGAGGAGCCAGAGCCGAAAGAGAGCGAGAGAGAGAGCGCGAGAGGGAAGCTCAGAGCCTGAGAGCGCGAGCGCAGGAGAGGACGCGAAGGCGACGAGAGAGAGAGAGAGAGCGAGAGAGAGAGAGCGAGAGAGAGAGCGAGAGAGAGAGCGAGAGAGAGAGCGAGAGAGAGAGAGAGAGAGAGAGAGCGAGAGAGAGAGCGAGAGAGAGAGAGAGAGAGAGAGAGA
>JAVQJF010128726.1:0-16978 GCA_036023855.1 Gadopsis marmoratus
ATTGGTGTGTCACTGCATGCATCCTGTCTGTTCTCCTTGCAAGTAAAACTATCACGTCGTTGTCCTCCTCATCTTTGTGTCTGTGTTTTATAGATGTTTTAGGTGCTTAAACCTGACAAGGAACAAGAAACAAGAAAGGAGAACTGAGGAAGAGGAAAGGATCAGGGTGATGGAGGAAATTTTAAAAATTATTTTAAATTTAGCTGTCCAAGTTTTATTTTTCTTAACTACACTTCTGTTTTTTGTCATTCTCTTCTGTAAAGCACTTGGTGCATTTAATATCTTTGTTGTAAAAAGCTATTTGAACTGCATTTCTTGTATGAATGGTGCTATATAAATAAAGTTTATTATTATTATTATTATTATTATTATTATATTTTTCTTTACAAACTCAAACATTTCCTCTATATATTGAAAAATACTTGAAGATGTATCTTTCCTGTGAATCACTGAACTGATGTTTAGTTGTATAAGCCCTGTGTCTGAGAACTGCTTCACATCGGTGTTGCAGGGAGTCGACCCCCTTCTGGCACCTGTGAACAGGTATCCCAGCCCGGGACGATCGGACTCAGCCAATGGGAGATCAAATGGGAAACCTTGTACGGGAAGGTACTTGGCAATAAAGCTGATTCTGATTCTGAGTCCTGTGACAATTAGAAGACCTATGTGACGCCAAGCTATCAGCAAAAAGTCCCCGCAAAGTCCCATTGTTTCAAAAACGACACGTGCTGAAGAGGTTACAATTTGCCAAAGAACACAGTGACTGGCCTAAAGAGAAATGGCGCAACGTTTTGTAGGCTGATGAAAGCAAGATCCTTCTTTTTGGGTCTAGGGGCCGCAGTCAGTTTGTCAGATGACCCCCAAACACAGAATTCAAGCCACAGTACACTGTGAAGACAGTGAAGCACGGTGGCGCAAGCATCATGACATGGGGATGTTTCTATGGTGTCGGGCCTATTTATCGCATGCCAGGGATCAGGGATCAGTTTGAATACATCAAAATACTTGAAGAGGTCGTGTTGCCTTATGCTGAAGAGGAAATGCCCTTTAAATGGGTGTTTCAACAAGACAACGAGCCCAAACACACCAGTAAGTGAACAGCATCTTGGTTCCAGACCAACAAGATTAACGTTACGGAGTGGCCAGCACAATCCCTGGACCTTAATCCAGTAGAAAACCTGCGGGGTAACATCAAAAATGCTGTTTCTGAGGCAAAACCAAGAAATGCAGAGGAACTGTGGACTATAGTCCAATCGTCCAAATACCTGTTCACAGGTGCCAGAAGGTGGTCGACTCCATGCAACACAGATGTGAAGCAGCTCTCAGAAACAGCGGCTCTATAACTAAACATCAGTTCAGTGATTCACAGGAAAGATACATCTTCAAGCATTTTTCAGCTTATACAGTAAATGTTTGAGTTTGTAAAGAAAAATATAGACGCTGCTACTTTTTCGAACAGCCCAATGTTCCTTTTTCTTGGCTTTCTCTAAAGTAATAACAAAACTGGTACATTTTATTTCATGTTTTGATTTGGAATACAATGTGCAGTGTTGCCAATGCATTTGCGTGTCTGGAAATAAAAGCTATTATAGGGATTTTGAGCTTTACACACACTGCTTTTACTTTGAACACGACTGTATATCCAGGGCAGGTATCACTGTGGAAGTGTCCTGCTCCACAAATTGGCTTTGAATGACATTATAACATAAAATCTGTGCACATGTGAAGTTTGACTCAATTTGTTACTGTGAAGCTGAAGGGGAGTTAAACAGACTGCGCGACCTGTTTAGTAGCAGCTCAGTTGCTGCCAGAATTTTCCATCAACAGCAGTTAATGTGATTTAATCAAGTAAACGAACCAATAGAAAGCTCTGAAATCATCTCGTGACACCTTCAGTAAGGTTGTATTCACACCAAATCAGGTACCATGTCACTACATGGTAATATTAGCATAAGTAGAAATCCTAACCAGAAGAGCGATACACCGCCGCAGCCTACGCAGCCTAACGCACTGCCCACATTCAAATGAACGGGAGGACTGGTGTGTGTGTGTGTGTGTGTGTGTGTGTGTGAGAGAGACCTCACCTCTTCTTTCCAGAGTACCACTCGATGAAGAACCAGTGCAGCACTAGTGGTAACATGGCCATGAAGCCCAGATAGAGCCAGTCGTAGAGCTCGGGGGCCTCAGTGCAGCGCTCACACACCTTCTGGAGGCTGGACCGCTCTCCACGAGGACACACCTGGCAGGACAGACAAAGATGGCTGGGATTAGAAAAACTCACCGCAGGCAGACACTTTAATCTTTCCACTTTTCCCTCATTCCCTTCTTATCGCCCCCCCAACCTAAACCAGAATTGAACTTATACCATGAGAATGCATTTCCCTCTCTGCCCTCCGAGCAGGGCGGAGTTGGGCTGGTTGGGGAGATGCAGCTGAATCTTTGCACAGTTTAAAGCGGCTTCTAAACACCCATCTTTATAAATCATGCGCTGTGTTGTGTTTTTATTGCAGTTAACTTTTCTTTATGTATATATTAATGTTGATTTTCGTACGTGAAGAACTTTGTGACTACGCATTTTAAACAGTGCTATATAAATAAAGCTTTTCTTACTTACTCAGCGGGTCTGACTGAAAGATATACAAGCTAGCGGCAGTCTCACAACCGCGTCCACCCTGTTTGGATTTGTTGTATTTTGTTGGTCTCTGTCTTAAATTCCTTTCAGTTATGGCAAATAAACGTATTTTTTGCAATGACTCTTGCGTGTTCACCCCTTCTTTGTGACAGTGACCAGCGGGGGTCAAAACTCACCTGCATTCAGGAAGTAGTCACTTAGCCTGTGTAAGTGCTAGTCTCCTTCAGAATTCCCCCTTTACACTAACACAGTGCTATAAGATTACGGCTGGGTAACGTTCAAAACTGCATGTTGCCTAATATTGCCAAAACAATCTGGCAATCCAATCCAATACAACCGCCCTGCCATTACAGTCAATGTCAGAAGGGTGACAAATGTCCTTTGTGGTCATTGTTAAGGTCGTAGTGGGTGCTGGTGCTGTACTGGACTGAATTACATTTAAAGGATATTTTGTAAATGGACTCTTACGTATACAAAGCTTTTCAAATCGAACCACCAACCCTGGGGGGTTAAGGGACGACCGCACACCCCACGTCTTACTGAAGTCCATCTGCTGCAGCAGCACATCAGAATGGATACCAACAGTCTCCCAGCACATAGATGGGTGTCAGGCACAGACCCTACAGTCCCACACGAGCCTGATGTTACTTACACCACAATCTCCCTCCACGGATCCGTTGACCGCCATCCTGCCACAGTACAGGCCTGGACACGTTGAACTCATGGACACAGCTGCGAGGACACACAAACACCGTATATAGCAGTCAACACTGGTAACCAACAGCGTAGGAGCCTAAATGCAGATTATTGCTGTTTAACATGCAAGAAGAAGTTAAGTAGGAACCAAAGTACGTAGGCGTTTCCATGAGCAGGCTGAGCTGCGCGGTTCTACTGAATGAACGTTACTTCGGTAGCTAATATGTAGCTACAGTGCACGTTAGTAACGGTTGGATTTAACATTGACCTGTCAACAACATCGGATGGGTAGTAAGACCCGTCTCCTGCTGAATGTTCGGCTCGGTAAACACTGGGATGTTGTTAGCTAACCTTAGCTCATGCTAGCTAACTAGATAGCCAGTAACACCACACTATTATGTGGTCAAGCTATCTTAACAAGCTAACTATCAGATGCAAAGTTTAATTAAACGCAACATTAACTTACACATTGTGGGCTCAGTAATGATTAAAAATGATTTTCTCTCCTCGGTGCCACCGTATTTACGTTTGGTACCGAAACCGGATGCGGACGAAATAAGGTAGCACAAACAGGAAGTTGTTGAAACAACATCGTCTTCTTTGCGTTTTTTCTAGGCGGATTGCAATACCAACTTTGAGGCAAAGCGACACCTACCGCACCGGAGTATGTAGAACAGGATCTTCTTTACATTCTACAAAAGATCAAAACAACAACAACTAAATCCAAGTTTTCTGTTTACCTGTAAAATGTGATGCTCGATTGTAGGATGTTAGTCTCATGTTTTGAAAGGAAGGTTTATTCTGTTAAACATACTTTGTGTGGTTGATAATAATAATAGTAATAATAATTATAAACGTTATTTAGATACAACCCTTTTGAAAAGTAAATTTATTGTTTCGGAAAAAAACACTTAAAGTTATTATTATTATATTATTATAACCTAAGAAGAATCAATTAATTGTCAAAGTTTGTTTTACTTTTTGTTACATTTCCGAGGTTATTAAATATCAGATACAACATCCCATATGCCCATTAAGATGATTAATACAGTGCTATTTATGTGCTACGTAGCCATTGCTCTCTGGCTACACATCACGTAACAGTAACGGCAAAAGAAAAAACCAGAGTCACACCGAGTCAAAGTTCAGTTCTGATAAATGTATTGGACAACTGAAGTAAAGCATCAGCAAAGCAGAGGTCTGTTCTACGAAGCAAGTTCAACATACCCAGGATATTGATGCTAGACAGACAGTGAGAGCAGGAGGAAAGAAAACATTCAGCAGCACAGTCCAGTTCCACATAGAGATGTAAAGCAACAGCAGTAGCAATAGTACTGATGTTAACATTAAGAAAAATAATAGTAGTAGCAATACAATAATGGTAATACTAATAACAAGTTAACAACTAATAACAGTTTTTTTTTAATCAAATTGAAATTAGAATGCCTGAGGACAACTAACTGTGTGGGTACTGGGCTATCATATAATATAATTAATACAATTAAAAACAAACATATGAAAACAATTTGCGAAAAAGACACTCAGATGATCAACCCTGATTATTTAAAATAAGAAAATGTTCAATGTTTTTTTACAGTGAAAGGAGACCAGTAATGTTCGGGCTCAAAGTCAAACAGTATGTTTTGACAAAAAGCCGCATAATGTCGTTTTACAAAAGGACGATGCAAAATCTATCACCAGTTACCATAGCAACTGTACTGAACGTCACACGAAGCGATGGAAGACGTGGTTTCAGAGAGAGGAGGAGGAGGAGTGGGGGGGTGCAAGGGATTGTTGGCAGGTAGAGAGACCCTGGGAGAGAGAGAGAGAGAGAGAGAGGAGGAGCTCGTGCAGAATCTCCTTTACATTTGGGATTTCCGTCTGTTGTTGATGGACATGTAGAGAAGCAGGAGTCAGCTGAGGGTAAAAACATGGACCTTACTGTCTTCATCTCTCCTCCCCAAGGATGCCGACATGAACGGCTGTGTGGACCACAGCTGCAACACCTGGACCAACATGACCGGTAAGCAGATGCAGCCTTAACAGAATTTCAATACGACACTCGCCATTTTTATTTATTTTCTTTTTGTTTTTAATGTAAACAAAATAAATAACTGCGCATTTGAACTAACACAGCCAGGCGAGCAGTCGTGTGCTTTCATAGAGCTATTTTCTTTTTCTTTTCTAGTCCTTCCTGCTTAGACTACACCTAAAACTACAGCTGCTAACTGGTTTAGGTGGAATATTTCAGGCTATAAGTGTTGTAGGAGGTGTGCAATGTGTTTTACTCTACCATATACTACCTGTGTCAAGCCTTGCAGGAATTCAGTGGCAACATTTTAAAAAGAATGTAATTTGATGTGGCTTAACAAGCAAAATGAATGAAACGAAGCACATTTTGGCCAAATATCCCATCAAAATTGGCAAGTGTTTTATGTAAATCTCAAATATATGAATTAAAATGACACTAGCAAAAAAAAACAGACTACATGTAGAACATCTTAAAGCTTTGATGAACAAACTGAGTTGTAAATTCCAGATCAGAATCTATCACAAGTTGAATTTCTATGACACAGTTACTAAATCTGTACACATGCCTTTTGTATGATGTTACATTTGTAATAGTGGTGCAAAACATTAGGCTCAATATATAAAAAAGGGTCAGGTGTTATGCCAGATATTTTCGCTGTTGTTATACTCTATCAAGATATTGCACTATGACAGTCATGTCAAACAGCAGCGTTAACCTTCACCTTGTCTTTTCTTTTTTTCAGTGGATGGATTTGCAGATAATGAAATGAGAAAACTACAAATGGATGAGAAGGAGTTATCAGCAGCTGCGTTCGAATCCAGGAAGCCGACACAGACGGACACTAATCTGAATCTGCGCCTGTGAGACGAGGGATGAGTTTTGTTGTGTTGCTTCTGTGCTTCATCGATGGATTTGCCCTGCGGGGTAACAGTGGTGGCAACTACACAGCTGACACTTCAGGTCCGAGCTCCACCAAACAGCTGGGATCTACCTCACCTGTTGTGCCAAGGTAATTCACTCTGTCCGTCCACCTCTCCAGCTTTCCTTTCTGCTCTGAAGAAAATCTGCACCACGAAGGTTTGCACATGAATGACTCCTGAATGCAGCAATACTATTCGCTTGACCCTTGATTCATGCTGTAAATCTAACACACCCATTATATATTGTAAATAAATTTGTACCAGTGTCAGCCTGGCACGTTTGTACCATTCTGTGGTTTTAATCTTTCAAGGCAGGAAACACACACGAGTGGTCTGGTGTAAATTTGCACTTTAATATTCAAGGTGTTGTACTGAAAAGTAACAAAATAAGCCAGCAGGCAATGCATTTGCTGTAAACAAGATGCCCACTTGAACTGCTTTTGGTTTAAAACAAATTCAACATGCCAAAGTGCAGAACAGGCAAAGGCCGTCATGATATCACTGTACAGCCACCTTTGTTATTGATGCTAATTAATGCAAGTCCACTTAGTTCTTGATCATTTTGACATTAGAAAAGTTACCAATGTGAAGTGTCATTAAAAAAGAAGTCACAACCACCAGTACTTGCTAGCCAGCCCGTTAACATAATATTGCGTTTTTGTATCAAAGTCAAAGTCTGCTTTATTGTCAATTCTGCAGCATGTACAGCACATACAGAGGATAGCCATACCATAGACATAATATCAAATTCAAGCTCTCTTATGCGACATTTCAAGCGCTGTTTGGGGCAACGGGGGCCCTAAGCTCACTTGTGCCTCGGGCTGGCTTTGGCTACAGTGAGGTATAATTAGCAAGCAGAATGTAGAGCAGACTGATGGTCTTTAAAAACATCAGAGCATCAGTGGTGTTACAACTTCTGGGCCCCCTGAAAGCTTCCCTGCCATTTTCTGGGATCGCTGAATCCATCAGGGTTTCATGGGGATGCGAGGTGCCAAGACATCAGTGTGAAAATGAAATTTTTCATTCACACTATGCGATGGCACATTAACCTCCATTTCCGGTATTTTATTTTGAAGGAACTCGCCCCTTTCCCAGCCACAGCGCTTATTCCTGCTCATTTCATTTCCGAATGGACACCAAGGTGCACCTCCACTGATTGTTTTGCAGTAAACACATTTAAGAGTATAAGGAATGTAGCTATTCCAGGAAAATACCTAATAATAAGTAAGACCTGAACCGACAGCAGCAGTGATCATAGAGTGCACCATGCATAGTAAACATCTGGACTCAGATAAGGCGATGACCGAAATGACCATTAAATGAGATGCGCATAAAATGACATATGCATTGTTATAACAATCTGTCGGTAACAGCAGCGTTGATGGCTTCCAGAAGAGCTGACAACATCTTTGTATATGTGTGTCTGGCCAGTCTATAGTAAATGTGATTGAGATTCATTCACAAGCCTGATGGCCTGTGGAAAGTAGCTGTTCATCAGCCTGGTTGTCCTGGCCTTCACTCTTCTACAGCACTTGCCTGATGGAAGAAGTGCGTAGAGACTGTGTTGTGGGCTTCCCTGATGGCCCTGGTACTGTAAGTGTCCTGCAGTGTGGGGAAAGCTGCTCCAGACATGAACTGCGCAGTTTTGATCACCCGCTGGAGAGCCGTCCTGTCCTGAGCTGTGCAGTTTCCATACCACACTGTGATGGAGCCTGTCAGGACACGCTCGATTGTGCTTCTATAGAAGTTGCTGAGTATTCTGGCTGGCATGCCAAATTTCCTCAGTACCGGCGTGTGTTGGTAGAGCAGGTGAGACCCGCTCCACCCTGCAGTGGTGCAGTGTGCAGTGGTGTGTGCAGCTCGCTCCTTCTCCTCGGGTCAACAATCAAACAGGATGGCATCTTCTCACTTACATAGCTAGCTAGCTACCAAACCACATCCATGGAAAGTATTGACCACAAAATGTCCTGAATGGAAGTGTGGATGAGATGCAGCGGCACTGATTGTTAACATGACTTTCAGAAATAACAACTCTTAAATTGACATCTTTGATTGAGCAGCCCATTTTATACTGCATTTAACTTACTGTACTGAACTTTAGACAGTGTTGAGAAACATATGAACATTTTCTCAAATTATAAAAAGGTATTAGAGTATTGTTTTGATATCAGTAAGGAAATTCTATACCAGAAGACACTCAGCCCTAATAAAAATGTTTATTTCTTTGAGATATGCATGAAATGCTGTTAGCAGTTGTGAGAACGTATTGTCTCCAAACTTTGCTGACTGTACAATTTTTGTCTTTTGGTTATTTATGTAGGGTTGTTTCCATAGTGACCAGCTTAGTGGCTGCCACCGCAGAGGCCACAGTGGGAACCACAGGAAACCTTTCTGCCTTCAGAGACCAGAGAGGGAGCGAGCGCGGTCAAACCCATCAGGCGTCGACCCCGACGGTGCTGAGCGCCGCTGAAAGTAACTCTGTCCTGCAGGGCATCAGGGTGGCAGCTCAGGCCCTGGTGCTCCTCTGCATCTTCCTCCTCTCCAGCCTCGGTAACTCGGCAGTCGTCATCGTCATCATCAAACACAGACAGCTTCGAACGGTGACCAACGCTTTCATCATGTCGCTGTCGCTGTCTGACTTCCTCACCGCTGTTCTGTGTCTGCCCTCCTCCTTCGTCATGCTCTTCAGTAAGGACGGAGTCTGGATGTTTGGGGATCGTTTCTGTGTGGCCAATGGCTTTTTCAACACCTGCTTCGGTATCATCTCCACCCTGACTATGACTTTGATCTCCTTTGACAGGTACTACGCCATCGTCAGACAGCCACAGGCTAAAATAGGGCGCCAGAAAGCAACTCAGTTGTTGATAGCTGTGTGGTTAACTGCAGTCATTTTCTCTCTGCCTTGGTATCTGTTAGTCCAAACGCCTACAGAAATGCATAAGCGGGGTTTCTACCACTGTATGTATGTGTTCCACTCTGGGACCTCACACATGGGGACGGCTTATAGCATCTGCCTTATTGTTGTGTGTTATTTACTGCCTTTCGCCCTCATGTGTTTTTGCCATTATAACATCTGTAAGACAGTTCGGCTCTCTGAAATCCGAGTTAGGCCGGTGACCACATACGCATACTTACTGCGATTTTACAGTGAAATGCGAACAGCCACCACAGTTCTGATTATGATTGTTTTCATAATTTTTTGTTGGGGGCCATATTGTTTAATGGGGTTGGTGACAGCAATGTGGGACTACACGTTCAACCCTGCAATGGACACGGGGGCCATCTGGTTAGCCTGGGCAAACGGAGCTATCAACCCTCTGATCTATGCCCTGAGGAACCCCAATATATGTCTGCTACTGGGGCGGAGAAGAGAGGAGGGCTATCGGACCAGAAATATTGCTGCATACCTTTCCAGCCAAACCCAGAACCGTGAGGTTCGGCTTAACCAAGCAGAGAGGATAAGAGACCGCTACGTGAGTCGTGTAGGGGTGAATAATAACAGCCGGCTGTCAAATTCAAGTCCTGGAAAAGGAGGAGGGGGAGGAGACGTGGCCATGTGGGCCTGTAAAAACCCTGCTGTGTTCTTCTGCAGGGACGCCCAGCCTGACACTGCAACGCCACCTAACTCTGTCAGCGCTCCGAAGATGACGGCTGACACCAGCCTGTGACATTCTGGAAGAACTCTGTTTCTATCTTATCTGTATTCGTTGTTGTGGATCTAGAGCTTCTTTGTGACATCTTTGGAAATACCTGATAGTATTTACGTCTCTTCAGATCGCAGAAACATTTAGGATTCAAACCACCGCTGCAGGTCAGATGTTGTTCCAGGAATTAAAAGGATCGTTTGAGTTGATCATGTAGTGCTATTAAATTGCAGAACTGTTTACTTGTTGATTTTGGAGGACACCATGCAGTCCTCTCAAGGATCCACGGGGCCACCTGAAGGACCTCTGGAATCCCCTCAACGATTAAGCATGGAAGGGGATGCAAAACATTTCTGTAGAAAACCGTGACACGTCTGTTCTTGTGCACAAGCACGAATATCATTTCATATGTAAATGCCCCATGTGGATTTGGAAAGCTGATAAAGGATCTAGCATCTACTTGATCTTTCCATGCTTAAAACATCAATGTATTGTACATGTCATTTTCAGACTGTCCTGTTGTTAACAAAAAGTGCTTAACATGACAACAGCAACCTCTTGCTGCCATGTGAATAATGGTGACTAGAATTTGCTCCTTCAGAAGCAAAGGCAAAAGATGGATCCTGACCACGTGTATTTCGTATTTCATCCACACATCTTTGTAAAAAAAAGGTGACGCTTTAAGCTTGATGACTTTTTGCAGGGTTGGCTGTCAAACTGCTGTCAAACTGCTGCTGCTGCCAAGGTAATCACTAACACACTAGCTAGCAGGGAACATGCAAACGGCCACCCAGTATCAAAAGCTCTCGAAACCACAGTTTCAGTTAGCAGGCTTGGTAGAGCAGTATAAATGTTAAAGTGGATGGTGCAACACAGTTAGTAGGCTGTGATGGCTTCCTGTGCTTTGGACGGTCGGCTCTTCGATCCCACAGAAGGTCACCAATGTCAAGATGATTTCCTTTCAGTCACTGCTGCAAACATGTGAGTAAACGTTCACCAGATTTGATTTGTATAGATGAATTGGACATTAATTGTGTGGATGCTTTGCCCCTGTGAGCAGATCCACTGATTGCAGCAATTCCATTGAAGTGAATTGATTTTGCTCTGTAATGTTGCTGTTTCAAAGGCCTGATGTGACCTGGCCAGTTGGTTGTGGTGCGTGATTTGTTGGATTACCAAGTGTCTGAGCCCAGGGTTTGCATCCCATCTCTGTGACCAACAGTCAACGTTGGTTTCTTTTAAACATGGCCACAATCATTCCCTAATCCCAACTGAACGTCAAAGCACGTTCAGTTCATTACTGGTTCAAACTGTTTTGTTCAGTTCAGCAGGTCTATATAAATTGTGTTAATTAAGTTTCATGGCTCAGCAACCACCTCTCTATAGCAGAGCTATCCCATCATAATCCCATCACTGACTGGATTTTGCAGTGTTTCAGTAAATTTAAAAAAGGAAATACAGTAACTATAAAGTAAGCCGAGGTGACAAAGGTGACATGGAGCTCCAATGTTTAAAGCCACTGATTTGGTCAGTAACAATGATTCCGTATCGGTTCATCTTGAGGATTCCATTTTAAAGGTTAGTTTGTTCACATCGCCTCTACTTTGTTTAGTTTCTCTAAAACCAGAGTGACCTTTGGCTGGTCACAGCAGGCAAAGCACAGATGATACCAAGAGTGATGATGGAGGACAGTGAGGGACATGTAAATCGATGGCATCCAAAATGAAAAAGACACTGTTGGGTTTTGGAAGCGTTTTTTAGAGTAAACCAAACAAGGAAACATTTTCTCTGTCTGGGTTAGTGACCTCAGTTGGCAAGCATCTGGTCACAGTGGCAAACAAATATTAAGAGTCAGAAATTCAGTCACAGATATAAACTACAACCATCCTAAAAGAGTAGCCCTCACCAAGCCATGTTGTAATTACTGCATCCTCATCTCATCCTTTTTGTCAACAATAAAGAGGATAGTTTTTTTAAATTCTCAATTTTCACTCGTGTCTGTTCTTTTCTTCAGTGTTTCATTTTGTGAGTCCCTAATTAGCTTCCTAATATGTCTTATGAAACTTCTGACTTTTGTAATTATTACAGAGACAGGGCTCAGTTGGTACATTTTCAGTGAGCTGATTTCGGTTAATTACTTGCATAACCTAGAGAGTAGTTTAGTCCGTTCAGCAACATGTGTCTACAGGCGAGCATAATGATCAGAATGATTTTTATTCAAGTAAATCTCTTTGGAAACAAAATGAACTAACCTTAAATAAGTGCCTCCGCACGTTGTCTTTATTTTCCTGATAAGTTGTACCAAATATATAGTTCTACTATATATTTTTTCCAGGAGAACTGGGAAATTATATGGAAATCAAAGGCTCATAAAATAAAAGGTTGCAGGGAAGAAAAATATATTTTGCTAAGGATATGTTGTCGCAGTTTTTTGCACACCCTTGCAACCTGTTCCGTTCCATGTCTGTGGTGTCAACCGTATCAGTACAGTGGATTGGGCTTATAATTCAAAATAACAACCATATCAAGCAAATATAGCAACTGTTCTTTTGAAGTTATTATTTAAAACTTCAGATCAATTTTCATTAAAGCACTTGCAGGGTAGCTGCTGTCCGGTGTCCTGAAAGCGGTTTTATCAGTCCACATCCTGCTCTGAACCCTAAAGGCCAGCTGTCTTTGAAGACTGTTACCCTACAGGGCTATTTAAAGACAACCAGGACAGGAGATCTGAGGGGATGGGAAAGGACAGCACTCTGTTTTAATACTACTGAACTCTGTCTGCCTAGATGAGGTCCCCGTTTGGCTGATGTTGATATTAAGTCCTCATATATCAAGGTAGAGATGATTTTTTTATAAATGAAATACATTCAGATTCCTACATACTCTGATTGAATTGGTCTCCACTGTTAATTTTCCTTTCTGCCTTCAGAACACTTTTCTAAAAGTAAAACCCTCTGTGCCTCTAAGTCTTGTTACTATGTAGAACATTACTGTCAACATGTTGGATGCGGCAGTTTTACTTGTAATGGAGTGTTTTTACATTGCAGTATTGTTACTTTAACTTAAGGTTAACCACAGAATTACTGTCCACCGCCTGTCTGCCCTAATCCCTCCAAGCCTTCAATGGACTGGACAAGGATCCACCCAGACATCTGGCTCTGGAAGTCATGGCTCCCGACGCCATCGGCAGAGTCAGCAGGGGTGGCAGGGGTGTCTATCAGTCAGCCATCTCCGCCGACCCACATTCAGACCGCCCAGATAATCAGTCAGCCAGTTTTGCCGACGCCCAGCCAGACCTCCTGTCTCTACTGTGACATTGCGGGAGGCCGAGTCGGCCAAGGTGATCACGTGCCGGCCAGGGAAAGGCATAGAGCCTACAAAACAGTATGGCCGGAGGTGTGGACTACAACACCCAGCTGCAGCTGGGCCTCCAGCGGAGCGGAGGCTGTCCAGCTGAGCTGAGTTGACTGATTGACAGAGGGTTAAAAGGAGCAACAGTAGGCTCAGAATGGGGAAGAGTGAAGAGGAAAGATCAAGAATGTGAGCAATAAATCCAAGAGAATGAAGAAAAGAAACAGTGAAGAAGTGGTGACATATTGTAGAGGTTGTAATAAACCAGTGTTACGTTGCAGTAAAAGCCCAGTTTTGTCGTATTTCTTTGCACCCACACCTGCCTGACTCTGCCAGTCAACGGTCCCGGCCTCCCGAGACGTCACGCTACCCTCAGCCATCAATTACCACTGAAGCCAGTCCTGTGCCCCAGCTACCGGCCTGCTGCTGCTCAATGCTTCTGTCTCCAGCTCTTCACTTGTCCACTCATCCAGCACCCTGCCTTGACCTACAGCCGGATCATCAGTTCTGGGACCGACCCCCAAGGAGGTCTCGTCTTTGTTGCCGACGTCCAAACAGGAGCCCATCTGGCTGTCCTCCTGCCTGTCCACCTGAGGGCTCCTGCTCCACCTCTGCCCTGTCACCAGGCTGGATGTCTGAGGTCTCCTGCATTGCTCCTGTCATTCAGGTCCTAGGCCACCTGTCCCTGAATACCTTAACCTGTAAAGGACAGACTTACGTACCTGCATCTTTTTAGACAATTGTTGATTTGACTATAGATTTATTCACGGTGGCATTGAAGGTAAAAAAAAACAATATTTAAGAAAGTGAGGAACAACACTTCTTGTTTGTGATTGGACCGAGCCCAAGTTATTTCAGAGTTTAGTGTGTGTGTGTGTGTGTGTTGGTGAATAAAGAGAGTAATTGTGAGTTACTTGCCACAGTTGTATTTCTAGTATTAATAAACGGTGAAAACATAAAAACAAGAGGGTTGATGTGACCAGCTGACTTCTCTACGAGCTGATTGGCTGCTGAAGCAAGTGACGAGCTTTACTTTCTAAAACCAGCCACTGGCGACTTTACAAGCTGAGCATCAGCCGGCTTGAGTCAAGCTGAGACGGCCAGATCACACCACTGCAACGTTCTACAACGGTTTTTGTCTCATTGTGAACATTTGGTCTGAACCGGCCTTAAACATGCCCAGAGGGTCATCAGATGCCTGATGGCAAGACAACCAATCACAGCAGGGTTTATAGTTTAGAGCTCTAAATTGACTTGGGTTCAGACCAATCACAAATGAGAAGAGTTGTCCCTCCCTTTCAGTAATCTGAAATGTTGTGGTTTGACCTTCAGGGCCACCGTATTTATTGCTCCCTCTTGTCCATTCAGTTCTGTCAGTAACACATAAGAGTCAACTGGTGTTATTTCCATCAGCCAGCAGGCTTATTTATTTATTACCTGAACACACTGTGGGACACTGTCTTCTCAAAATGACTCTGGAGCATCAAGGATGTTACTCACTTGTGAGCCAGGCATGTCAGCCAAACGGACAGCACCCATAGTTTCTCCTCACGGGACCCTGGAGGCGGGAGATGAAGGCCATCAGGCAGAATTGGGCTCACCTGGTCTAACTGCCTGTTAATCTGTTGGCTGTTCCAACAGTTGATTTATTTTACTAGACCATCCAACAGTCCACTCAGTCATGCATCATAGAAACTGATGTTACATGCGACATCACTGCAGAGTTCTCATTTTGATTTATTTTCTCTTTCAATTGGCTGAGAATAAACGGCTCATGTGTGCGCTCCCCTTGTTGTGCCCTTCAGTGAGCTGGGCTGTGACATACTAAATTATCAGAATACACATCTGTACGTCTCTCTGTATGTCTGCTGTGTCTCTACATTGTGTGTGGATCTGTGTGTGTGTGTGTGTGTGTGTGTGTGTGTGTGATTTTACCCTCATAAAAATGCTTCACAGAGCTTTTTTACCAGACCTTATTTCTTAAAAAGCTAAATTAATTTATGATTACAGTTACAAGTTTGCGTTCAGTTTAGGACTAGTTTTTAGCTGCGATTTGGAATCCAAAAGTAAACATCCACCCCCACCACTGAGGTTTTAAATGCATGCGTGGAACCATCTTTCCCAAACCCTTTTAAAACAATGAGAAGTGCCAGGCATTTGTTTTCTGATGCTGTGCAAGATTTGTTTTACATCACTATCAAATGTGAAACAGGCTTACACTGTATTTTAATTGACTAAATGTGAAAACACACATTTTATTCATTAAGTCACTTATAATTAATGTGACTATACATGTAATTTGTGGTGCAAATGACAAAATATTCATGATTAAGTGAAATGGGATATTTTACTGAGCTCACCGGAAATTCAGACTTATTCACACAAAAAATACTATACTGTATATACTATAATATAATCCTATCACTAGTATATGAATGTATATGAATATATTTGAATGCAGCCTTATCCAAGTTATCCCACCAAAAACAAAATGTATTTGAATATTTGAGCTTCAAACAGTAGTTTGGCAAAATAAATCAAACTCAGGTTTCACTCATTAGCTTATTCTGGAGGTGGTTTAATTTTCATCATGTGACCTAAGTATTGAGCTTCTGTCATATAACAGCTGGTTGTAATATGAGGTTAGAAATAAAACATATATTTTCAAAATGTGTCCGTTTTTTTTGTAAGAAATATATTAACCAGAGTTAATTCAGATTAATCCAGTTTTATTTATATAGCGCCACATCATAAAGTTATCTCAGGGCACTTGTTCATATAAAGCAGGTCCAGACCGACTCTTTATTACAGAGACGGAACAATTCCACCACGAGCAGCACCAGGAGACAGTGGCAAGAACCAGAACCAGAACCAGGCTCTGGGTGGGCGCTCATCTAACTCGACTGGTTGGGTTGAGAGAGAGAGAGAAAGAGGGGGGGGTAGAGTGAGAACGTAGGAGCAGGAGGAAAGCGAACACACAGCAGCACATGAGAACATGAGAAAATAAGAACAGAATAGACGAATGTAACATGAGTTTCACAGGCTGAAACTGCAGCAACACAAAAAGCTAAATCTGGACAGGCGTCACGTCATCAAATCAAACAAGTTAATAATTAACTGCAGCCACGTCCTGACTGACAGTCCACTGCCACAGTATGCTAATGACAGAGCATGACCATGTGACAGCATGCTGCTGAAGTAGCAATGCTAACAAGGGCAGTAAACATGTGTAGTAAAACTGGTTCTGAAGGGCTGTACTGCAGTCAGTGTCACTTTGTTTGGATCTGCAGCTCAACACACACACACACACACACACACACACACACACACACACATGCACGATGCCGTGGGTGAGGTCGGGGCGTGACTGCCTCCACCAGGAATGCAGTAGTGTGTGTTTTGAGCTCTCTGCATACTGTGCACTCACACCCAGGTCGATCTGTCAGTTTCTCTCTGCCTGACAGACAGACAGACAGACAGACAGACACTGATTACCTCTCATGAGCACATCAGAGTGGACGAAGGAAAACGAAGGGCACAGAGGCAGAAGCACAAGGACATGTGAGGTGTGGAGAGATTCAACAAATGCCAGAGGATTTGTGTTTTCTTGGACACCTGCACGTTTCTGCCAAACTGTCAGGCCGGGGGGGGGGGGGGGGGGGGGGGGGGGGGGGGGGGGGGGGGGGGGGGGGGGGGGGGGGGG
>JAVQJF010128729.1:0-26967 GCA_036023855.1 Gadopsis marmoratus
CTCTCTCTCTCTCTCTCTCTCTCTCTCTCTCTCTCTCTCTCTCTCTCTCTCTCTCTCTCTCTCTCTCTCTCTCTCTCTCTCTCAGAGAGAGAGAGAGAGAGAGATAGATATACACACACACAGAAACCGAAGGAGGAGAGAATGCACACAGGCGAGGAGCAGTCGAGTTAGTAACCAGCATTAGGATACAGTGAACAGATGGAGAGAGGAGCTCAATGTATCATGCTATTAAATCATCATGCATCAAAAAACAATTCTGCTTCCCCCCCATAAATCTCTTAAACGACTTCAAACCTGCTCAAAACTACCAAATATTCAGTAATTTTCAGGAGTTTAACCCTTTAAATGCCAGTTTAATTATTTGAATTATTTCACTATTACAAAAAACCACAAAAAAAGAATGATTTTCCATATAATAAATAGTAGGGGGATGGGGCTTTGGTGGTGATTAGAGTCTTGGATATGTCAAAGTTTAGCAGCAAAATTGATTTGATTGCATTAAGTATTTTTTATGTAGTGTCAGATACTCCCTCTGGACACCTTTGTGGCCAAAAATGCCTCATTGACTTCCTTTAAAACCACATTTTTTAATCTCACTGCCATTACAGTATAAAACCACTCATTCTGTAATGTCAGCATTTCACTACAAAAAAATAATGACACAAAGTAAACACAACCCAGTCCCTGCTTCTGTCCTGCAGCTAAAAGACACGACGAGTCCCATGACAATGTAGAAAAAAAATCATTTTTAGCTCCGAGTATTTAAGGTAGAAAAGTAAACTAAATTGATTTGGTCTTTTTCACTTAATTGAGCCAAGACATAACAGAATAACGTAGTCAGCTTGATCCTGGAATCTGATAACAGATAAAGATCAGCAGGGTTAAAGAGTGAGACAAGTTTAACACACATTTCATTTGTCAATGCCGTGCGGTGCTGGAAAGCCAGGATGAGGAATTTCTGACTTCGTTCTTTGCTGGTCTCTTTGGTTTGTTTTTGCAGTTGTAAAAGATTACTTTCACACTGTTGCTTTATGCCTCACAACACTTGCTGTGCATAATTCAGCCAATGTTTCTGCTTATAAAAAAAAAAAAAGTGTATTTAGTTACGACGGTTACAAACTCCCCGATTATTACAAACAAACTCACGCTTTTATATTTTGACCCGTTTCGAGAGAGGAAGCACGCATGTTAGCTGCATGCCAGCAATTAGTCCCATTACAGCAGTCTGCACCGTGTACTCAGTTGGTCTCAGATGGACCAAGGGTAACGGCATTCAAAAGCCTAATGTCTACTAACACACACACACACACACACACAAACACCACAATATAAGAGGGGATTTCCACCGCCTCCACCCAGACACAGGGACCTTTTTGATCACTGCTCAGACTTACAGTGTCTGTCCCACAGGCGCAGACAGGAAAACACACAGATGCAGAATCCAGTCAGACACACACACACACACACACACACACACACCAGTGTACTGTACATATACACCAACTTAAATGTCACACTACGGCACTCACACACAAACATGTACTTTCCAGCTGAGGGAGGCAGCGCCAACAGTCTGCAAAGGGAGGGTTAGGAGCGATAGGAGGCCAGCTGTCTCTCTCTAGATCCAATACTCAGTTTAGTTGAGTTCAATAATTCTGGCTGGCATGTTAAGATACAGTATTTCCTTTCCATTAACAACTAAAGATAAGACAAACGCACCGTCGACGCAAACGTTACACCCGAATCCCATCAGTAAATAACATAAAAGCACGTCTGGAGGTTTTCTGTCAAAATGACTTTAATACGTACGAGGAGGTAGGCAAAAAAAAAAAAAATAAAAAAAGAAGGGATCAGTCTACAACATAATGAAATGAATGAGCTGCGTTAGCAGCAGTATAGTACAGGTGTTCCTCTTATTGTGTTCACACATGACTCACTGAATGCTTTTCCTTTCATTGTCTCTCAGATTTAGTCAAAGTAGCACTTTTCATTTGCATTTAGAAGGATGCATTTCATATTTGAATCCCAATAGGATATGTGATATGGTTTATTATTAAATATTTCACAATCCTCAAAAATTTGTTTTATTTCAGGGAATAATGTGTTTTAATATAATTTCCCTAATATCCTTCATCCCTATTTTAAAATCCCCTTATTGAAATGTTGTTCCTAAATGTTAATTGCTCTCTTCCTCCTCCGCTCTGAAAAATCTGTGAATTTATTGACAGGACTTTATGGAAGAGCGCACGGCATATGTTGCTATCAGATCATTTAAGGACAAGTGAGCCCAGGGGACAACGCTCTGTGTGTGTGACAGCTGCATCTGTCATCCTCTCGTGGGGATAGAATCAGTTTCCTGCCTGTGATGTGATACAAGATGCGGAGGAGCAGAAAGGGCTGAAGTGCATTATCAGTAGCCAAAATCTATACTGCATTGTGGAGGTTAATAATCAGCGGAGATTACCTACAGGCACACATACACACAAAACTCATAAATACTCAAACACAAAGGTTAAGAGGTCAGCAGGAGACACTCTCTTTCCTCTCATACCAATTTCTGCTCTGAATTTATTGACATTTATCAGGCAAACTTGTAGGTTTTGAAGGGTGACGTGCCACATTTCCAGTGAACCGGCGTAAACAGACCACACACACACACACACACACACACACACACACACACAAAGAGAAACCAAACTTTGACGTAGGCTGAATGGCACCAGCGTCAGGTTCTTAAGTCAAAGAGAGAGAGAGAGAGAGAGAGGGAACCATTCTTTAGTGCCATCGCTTGCTTTACAAGAAACCGATTACGAGTTGCTCTGAAACCCTCCGGGGGGGTTGCACAACACTTCCTATCAGATATGGTATGGTGAGGCGGTGGGCTGTCGTAGCGCTGCTGTTCCACTTCTTTATGAGCCAAACTATGACTTAACATGCGCAGCACGGCAAAATCCATTGATGAGTATTGTGAAAGGAGGGAAGAAGGACGCTTAGTGGATTTTAGGAGCATGTTATGTGGCCCCCGAAATGTTAGTTGATTGAAACTCCTCTGCGAGCCCGGGTCCTGAGAAGTGACGAAAATGACATCATGAGTCTGTGTTTCGTTAAGAGTTCATTTATCTGATTTACAGGGAGGCGGAACACAAATAAGGTTTTACTAGACGGTATCGGGATTTTGTTGCCCTGTGGTTGTGAATTATAAACAGAAGGGGGAGAAATAATGAGTGGACATTCTGTCACAATGGAGGATTTTAACATGCCTCACCACTTTTTTTCTTCACCCAACTTGCAGCAATCCTTCAATGGAGCCTAAACGGGTAAAACACACTGGCACCGTTTCCATGTGGTGACCCTCCAGAAAGCAGCGCTGTGACACATTTTGGACGCAGACTCACCGATTACGAATTCTGATGTGTTGTAACGTGACGATTACTCACAAGCAGAACTGCTTCAAGTGCATTTGTTCAAACGCGTCTCTGTTGTGTCCAAGCTACGAGTTTGTATATTTGCCGTTTGTCCCTAAAAAGACAATGACAGAGATGGAAACAAAGCTTTCATGTTTTCTGCTGCAGCCACTTAGAAGAGTCTGCAGAAGGAAATTTAATAGAGGAAGCTGGAATTCTACAGTATTTAACTTCATTTTGTATTAATCTCTGTTCTCTTTCTGACCTTTTTTGGTGTTTAATCCATACACAAAAAGAAAACAACAACTTAACATTTCTGCTGTTGATTAGTGAGCTTTGGTGTAAATGTTAATCTAACCCAGCAAGAAATCATTTTCCCAAAATGTCAAACTAGTCCTTTAAATTGCCTGAGTGCCCTGAGATAACTTTGTTATTATATGGATCTATATAAATAAAACTGAATTTAATTGAATTAAATTAAGGTTAAATAAATGTAAAAAGTGAGATTGGAAAATGGAGATTAATTGAAATTCTGATGGCGGCAGGAAATGTTTGCTAGGCTTGTGGTCTTGGTCTTCTAACAAAAACTGCTTTGACTGGGTCACATGTAACAAACATGCATGTGTGTGCTGCTGTGTCTGTTAGACCCCCTTGTGGTTAATGCTTGCTGCCCCCCTCACTCCCCTTGGACACCGTGTTACTATAGTGTTTCTATAGAACTGGGAAAGACATGGATCTGAATAGCACGCAACAACTCCCAAAGGGTGGACAGCGATACCAGATTCCTTGCAGAATTCTTTGGAATAACAGTGAAAACAAGGAAGGAAGAGAATTATAACTATTGAAAAAGTAGAACCAACAAATTATTACCATTTTTGCGTGAACACTATCATTTAAACGATTAATTGATCATTGATCAAAATAGGTGCCGATTTATTTTGTGCCCATTGACTGATTCATGAGCACAAAGAGATGCATGTCCTGTTGCTGAGAATGAAGAATCTGACTTCTGTGTAATATCGTTGGGAAAAACTCGTGACCATGTGAATTTTGCAGACAGCATCCTGTAATTTGGAAATGGCTAAAATGTTATCCATAGTGATGCATTTACTTACATTAGACTGTGGATGCGTCTTGCACACGTACACACATGATTCACACATGTGCACTTTACTCACACATAGGGAGATATAGTGATTTATGCACGTGGGCGTAATCTGACTGGTCGTCATGTTCTGGTGTAATAATCTTCAGTGTTTTGCTTCTACATCTCTCTCACTGTCTCTGATAAAACAGACAGACGTCAGTCTGCAGGCTGTTTGTCTGTCCTATCAGCAGCTCTGCTCAGAGCTGCCTGTGAGTATAACGCCGCCCTGTCCTTGAGCTGCACTCGCTACATCTGTTTTGACTCCCGCTCTCATAAACTCACATATGCTTTTCCTCACTGGTCGCTCCTTCTCACCACAGCGTCTCTCGCACTCTTACTCTCAGCTTCTATGCACTACAAACGCACATACACACCAACACACAGCAACAGGCCAGGCTTTGTCTGTGCTACCTGAGGTGAACTCCCACATTGGAGCAACAGAACCGACTGGGCTGAATGGGCCTCATTGTCACGCTGACTGGCATTTGCCCTTCGGGTTGATTAGCATGGATCAGAGGAGCCATGAGCCCAGTTAGCCAAACTTCTGTTGCTGTTGATGCAAATTTCTTTTCTTTAGGTTTCAAAGTGGCGTCTAGAGTTACGATTGCGAGGGGGGGGGGGTCTAGGAGCGGCCCCTCAGACACACAGCACAGTTTTTGTTTTGCCAAAGGAGACATCAGCAAGGAGTCACTTCTGGATTCTGTCATCCTAGGCAGTGACACCATTAAATTTCGTGTTAATGTGAAAGAAATTCAAGTAGCGTAATGATCCCTGTTGTACTTATAAATCAGGTGTTTAGGCTACCCAACCTTTTCTGCGGGTGCAATCAGATCAGTCACCTTGTTAGAATATGCATGGCACAGCAGCTTCTTTGGGCTTCCTAAACCAGGGCTCAGATCCCTTTTACAGGGTTTATGTCCAGTAATGAGGAAATACCTCAGTGGGCTGATATGCAACTAGACGGGCTCGGTTCATGTGTCATGCTTCTTCTGTTTCTTGGCTTTGGTATCTGAATAACATTTTATGGAGGCCAGGCAAGAAATCATTTTGGGCCCAACACTTTTCCAGCTGTTGTTGAATTGTTGTCAAGAAAAACACGACGGTCTTATTAGCATTATCTTGACTGTATTTAGTGCGTAGGCCTTGAAACGGAGCCAGGCTGGTCCAGGTCGGGAGCAGACTTGATGAGCGAAGCGAGGAAAGGCACCAGGGCCTTCCAAGACGAGGGGGTTTGCGTGCAACGAAGGATCAGTGTCTCCAGTAACATATGAAGACCAGCTGAGACAAACCTCAAATGACCTCTAACAGCATGCCTCCTTATGAGTGGTACAATCACATTGAGCCAATAGCAACTATTGGCACGGGAGAGCATGCAAAACAAGATTGATTGTGTTTGTCCATATTGGCTAAATCAAACTTCCTGATTTAATCAAGATTAAATTCAAGTTCCCCCCAAATAGGCATGTGGCATTCATGGTCTAGCAGTGGTTTCAGAAAAAACTAAGATATGTGGACCCTACATCTGCCAAGAAATCAACATTACCGCAGAGTAATGATAACCAAACCATGATTTGGATGTTTTGTTTCTTTGTTGTTGATAATCAGGGGGATTTTAATTGAAGTGGGGTATTTTATCATTGAAATTATTTTAAAAGGCTTCCGTCCTTTTTCCACTAAGATGGGTGGTGATGGGATCGTGTTTTTTTGGCGGTGGCAGAGGGACCAAACGCTTCCCAAACGCCCAAACAAAAGAGACGGCCTGTGAAGCACAGAGCGTTTGAGTCCATCTGCGCTGAGCTGAACAGGCCTGTTGGCAAGGGAATACTTCAGGGGAAGGGCAGCCGTCTACTTTATGACTGTGCTGACGTCAATGGCATAATTCAAATAGTTGCAGAGTGCATGCTTCCAGCTTTCTAAACCCGCTCTCTCTCTCTCTCCAGGCCGTAGCTAAAACCAGACATGGAATTGGACTCCGGGTAAAACAAAATAACAACTGGAGTGGAGTCAGGCTGAAGAAACCACGTGGTGTTCACTTGCTTGCCCTTCAGTCGCCTATAAAGGCGAGTGATAGATTGGCAAGTCTTCGGAAACTCCTTGTATATTTGCTTACAGAGAGTGAAACATTACTTAGGCGCAGGCCTGTGAAATAGTGTAGTGATTCGAGGAAAAAGTAGTCCCATTAGCAAGAAGTGTGTATATGTATTGGTAGCTTTTATAAGTGAAAAAGGAAGAAGGAAACCAAAATGAAATCTATTAAACCCCTTACTACGAAGAGCTATTCCCTTTTACTGAAAAAGGGAAGTGACACTGATTTTGTGGTGTAAAGTGATGTGTGTGTTGGTGGCATTATAGGATCAATGCTTTTCAGTGACTTGCCTACAAACATGTACAGCATTTAGAGCGGACATATTAGTTGACCAACTACTTTGATTGTTTCAGTCATTTTTCAAGCAGAAACGTCAAACTTGCCTCTGGTTATCTTTTTGATGACACAGTGGACTGAATATTTTTTTGGATTTGGACTGTTGGTTGGACTATATGTGATTTGAGGTTGCCACCCTGCGCTCGAGCCTTTTTCACTTGTTTGACATTTTGTAGACCAAGAAATGAATCAATTCATTGAGAAAGTAGCCAGTAGATGAATTGCTACAGTTGCAGCCACACATATTGTATATTCTGTTGTGTAGAAACCAAGTGTAGTTCCTTTAGTAAATGACTGCAAATAGAAACACGGGGACACGATTAACTAACTACCAAAACAAATCAGCAAAAACCTAAAAATAATAATAAGATAATAACGATTAGAATATTTTATGGCTATTTTGGGGCCCTGTTTTGCTCCTGACATCAGATGTGGAAGGGTTGTTTTCTGGGGTTTGAATCATGACATCATGACTTATGAAATAACTGGGTGGAGCCGTGGACGTCTGCAGACAGACTGACACATTCGGTTCGCTCTTGCAAAAGTGAGAAAAATTTAACTGTACGGGAAAAAAGTTTATAGCTGTAGTCAAAAGCTTTTTTTGTTTTTGCTAGGTAGCTTTTGCGTCAAACGCCATAAAGCATCTGTAACAATTAGCTACTACCTCACAAAAACCCCATTAAGATCCTGATACACCTCCAATGTCAACATTCTTAAGTGCTCTGTCATACAGTTATGTGGCCACAGCAGTTTAACTCTGACATGACGCTTCATTTGCTGGCCTGCAAATCAGGTATAAACAAAGGCAAGAAGGTGAATTTAATCAGAGACTATCACCTAAACTGACACTTTATGTTTCTCGTTGGCCTCAAGCGGAGTCAACCAGTGTCCCTGAGAAGACACGGAGATGCTGCTAGAAGGTTTGAAAAGGCTCACAATGTGTTATCTCATTTGCAGTGAGCTCTGTCAAATAAAGAAATAGTGATCACGTTTCACTCCGTCATAGTAGAGAACTGATCAAGAGCCACATCAACCAGCAGAATCAAATTTGATGTGGAATTACGGATAATATGCTAATGACTCAACCATCCCTTTCATCAAGCCTCTATATATATATACACACACACACCTCCACACAAGGAAGTGGGTCTTTTCCCAAAACTCAGCTCTGGATCTCCCTTGGCTGGGAGCCACTGGAGTCTGTGCCAGCGGCTATAGAGAGCTTTGAGTAGGAGAAATACTTGGCACTGCAGCTATTTATGACACCGGAGACTTGTAAAGCTGGGGGCCAGGCCCGTCGTCTCTGGCCACGTTTCAACACCGGCATTGCATCCAATTTAACCATCAACCCACCGCTGCCACAATGCAAGCTCATGTCTGACTTTTAAAGTCTTCTTTGGCGATAGACAGAAAGAGGGAATTTGTGATCGTCACTTTGTTCCTCCCTCCTTGTTCGGTGAGAGCCCAGTAGGTCCGATGGTTGTGCCAGCTACTCTGAAACCTCTCAATATGGAAACCTCCAACCCTCTCCGAGGACGCCCGAATAACAGTCGAGAGTTTGAGGGCAGGGGGATGCTGAAATGTGACCTCATGCTGTACAAGGCATGGCAATCAGCTGGCACCTTTCTACATCTTATTTGAGACGACGCGGCTGTTGACACGCACGCACGCAAATACAACCCTGTTTGTAGCAACGTGCATAACACCGGCACATGTGCAAAGGTAATGCATGTTTCAAGTGGTATTTCTGTTTTCACCAAACTCATTTATAAGATCTAGGAAGGTGGGTTTAAGTAAGTGCAAGGCAACAGACATAAGCGGTCAGACAATCAGACGGGTTGTAAATAAGCCACCAGTGTAGCCAACACAACTTTTATGTTAAATACTTTATTTGGAGGAGAAACAAGATAGCGAGAGCGCCGTTACTGCCAGTAATAACCCCTCATTCCACGGGCAAACGACAGCAGGTACAAATCAAAGCCACAAAGTCGGCCTGTAAACTGTGATGGATGTTAATAACATGTTTGGGGTCAGATTTGGTCATCGCTTTACCATTCGCCTTTGTTTTCCAAATACGTTTAACTAAATCAGAAACCCAAATGACATCACTGCTCGTGTTTCTTGCCATGCTGGATGCCTTTTGTTTTTATGCGATGTGTAACCAAATAATAACCAAATGATGCTGGTTAGGTTAGCGTGATGGGTTTATTTCCTTCTCAGTCCAAACAGCATGAACATCACTAACTCTGAAACAAAGTTTTCCTCGTGTGCAGATTTGGATAAAAGGATTGGTCATCAAGCTTTTGACACTGTCAAACTCTGTTCGTGCACATTCTGTACCATCAGCTTATGGACAACAAATAATCTTATGTAACCATCAAAGTTAATAAACTTTAACTTTAGCAAGCAAAGCCTGAAACCACTAATATGAGCAACAGAGAGGTCCAAAGGACAAAGGGAGTACAGGAGTGGCATTGACATATAAGCATGTCTTTCCATCACAGCGCGGTAATGAGCTAAGCTCTTATGCAACACATTTCCAGAGTACAAGTAGGCTTACACAAAGACAGAAAACAAAACAAAAACCCAAATTCCTGGAAAGGAACAAAGGACAGAAGAGTGCATCATTTTTAAGGCTCTCGTTTAACCCTTTCAGATGAGTATCAGGGCTGGGCTGTCGGGATTAAAGAAAACCGATGAACGCAAGTTAACCCAAATAGATTGTCCTGGAATGACACAAAGGGAAATTATTTTATATCTCCCACTTTCCTGCTGTATGTCCCCTCTGCCACCACTGCTGAGGTTGAAGAGTTTTAACACATATCTCCTTTAGAGAAGCAACGATTCATCAGTTAGTTGATAGAAAATTAATTGGCAACTGTGTTTGATAAATCATTAGATCTTTTGTTTTTTTAAAAACCAAAAAAACTCTGGTTGCAGCTTCTTCAGTGTGACGAGTTGCTGTTTTAGATTTTTTCTATTTTACATTGTAATCTGAATATCCTTGGACTTTGGAGTATTGTTTGGGCAAAACAATTCATTGTTTCTGACATTTTGTAGACTAAATGATTTATCGATTCATCCAGAAAATGGCCTACAGATTAAATACATAATGTCTGCATTAAACACAAGTGGTTTCAATTGGGTTTCAAAGTCAGGCATTAGTGTAGATTCAATAGGTCTGCCTGACAATACTTCACTGTTAATCATATTTTGCAGTCTGGGATGTTAGCACGTTGACATCAGTACTATTTGCATGGTAGTATACCACGATTATTAACGTTGGCGTGCTACTTCGATCATATTCAGCCTTAATCTCGCAACACGGCTGAGACTGGACAGGAATACCATCATTAGAAGTTGGCAGTGTTTCCCTCCAGTACAGCAGGTGGCAGTATGTAGAACATTCGAGTAGAGGTATGCTGTCATGAACTGTTTGACGAATGGCAACTTTGATCGGTTGATGATAGCTAGATTGGTGGCGCTGGATATAAAATTTAGCGGTTAACACAAATTAATTGGGTTTCGTTTATCTGGAACGACAAATATCTGTACTGAATTTCATTGCATCCAATAATGTGGCGGTAATTTACTCTGGACCAAAGTGAACAGACAGATAATGCTATCCCCTCAACCACACTGACTCCCTTAAAAACTAAAGTTCTTTCACACAAATCCTGAGAGCGTCAGCACACCTTCAATGGATATTCTGGTACAGTGCAAAACAATGGACCAAGAAATAACATCTTTCATATGTATCTTCTTTTTTTTTTTTTTTATTTTCAGTCGGATGCTTATGTGCACCGGCTTCACATTTGGCTGATGCGCTGATTTCTTGCCTGAATTATAAAGTCTGAAAACAACGTTTCGTGTGTCTTCGTGTACACAGACAGCGGGATGCAATTGAGAGCATCTGTGAACGAGTCAAACTGACAAAGTCTGGAGCCGTGACCACAAACCCCCCTTAGCTCACTTGTTCTTCATGTGGAAAACAGAAACCTTAATTTTCACTACAGCCTGGTCTCCACAACAAGTACAAACAAGCTGGGTTTTTTTTTAGATTTTATCTCCACTGACAGGCAGGTGATATGGCCCAAGTTGTGAGTAAGTGGACCGATATTGTGACTGTGGCTGCACACCGTTACGCATTCACAGGCAAACACTTACTGTAACCTGCATGACACAGAAGCGCCGGTAGAAAGTATTATCGATGACGTCACCTTGTCTCCGAGAGTCAGATCACATAAACAACATCTAGATCTGAGGAGAGCAGGTGGTTTGGAGGAGGCCTGTGATGTTCCTCACCTCCTTCTCTGAGAGCAAACATGCAGCTGCCCACATATGTCACACAGACGCACACACACACACACACACACTGATGGCAGGCTCTCACTTACGTACACGGGCAGACTCACAACTTCACCTGATGATGCAAGGTAGCAGTTGGGCAAACGGGGATTCAGTAAAAACACACACACACACACACATGTGTATTGGGACGTGTATTTGTCAAAGTAGCCCGGCTTCTATACACACTGCATTTCAAAGTGGGGAGTCAGTGTTATTGGCAGGGAATGTTTGACGGCTTTTGCGGGTTTAATTCGGGGCCGTGGTCGGTTCCCGCTCTTCTTCTGAACTCTGGTTCATGTTTCCTGGGTATTTTCCTGCGTGTGACACATAGTGGGGATGGTGATAATAATGTTTGGACAGGCCGTGTGTGGCTGCCCGGAAGGATTACGATGGATGGAAATAAAGGGAACGTGAAATGTCAGAAATGGTTTTCTGATCAGCAACTAACTGTTATATTTAAGGTTTGATTAGGCTTAGATACAAAAAGTACTTGGTTACGGTCAGAGAAAGATCATGTTTTGGACCCAAAAATTGAATCGGTTAAGGTTGGGTAATCATCATGGTCATGGTAAAAAGAAACCTGTGTTAATTATTGTTAGGAAACAGGATGCCAACAGCCGTCTCTCGTGTCAAAGTCCCAGGCTTTACTGGACCAACCGCCTGTCTTTGGCATATATTTGGCCACTTAAAGTCTTTTGTCAGGTAAACATAGGCCGTTTTAGGGATTTACACGAATGACCAGTATTATTGTTTTGTTTTTAAATAATTCGGTTTCCCTGATACCAATGTTTGGTAACGTAAATGCTTCATCTAGAGCCCCTCGTGGGACAAAGTAGCTGCATTCTGCAGCTCTGGCAGCATGGGAGAAAGTCAGCCACTTTCATTTGTCAATCCCGACAAACACGTTTTGTTAGGATTATCTATGCTAGATTTATGGAGGATGTCATGACACGAAGCTTTCATCGCAATCCTGTGTAATGGAAATCTTGAGAAAACCAAACAATGTTTGTCAGTGCACAGTGCTGTCTGGGCGTGTAACCACATCCCAGTTTGGCATGACGGCCTCATGCACTTATCTCAAGGTCAAGTGGTGGGAGGAATTTTAGTACCCGTCGGACAGAAGAGGAGCTCGGGCTTTTAAAATGATTTTCATTTTTACAGTTTTTAACTTTTGCCTATGTATTTTTCTGTTCTTTTTAAATCTAAATATTGTGTAAAACCATCAAGCTAATTTTAAACCAAAACGGATAGAATTCTTTAGAAATACTGTAGTTGTATGAATATCTGGTACTAAATATGAATAATAAAATAAAGCCAACAATATTAATACAACTGAAATCCTTAAGGTTATATTCTTGTTATAAATGGAGAGCAGTAAATATGCTAAATTTGTAGATATTTGATGCTTTTAGGCACCTCTTACAATCTTCCTATCTGTGTTCCAAACATATGCTGAAAGAACAGTCATTTTTGATTTATTCAGAAATCAAGCAGCAGCAGCTAAGTTTAGCTCAAACATGGATGATATGGAGCACGAATGACATGAATGGTCTGGATTTTCTGAAGTTGTTGGCTGTTCTGCGGTCAGTGGCAATAATGTGCCGGAAAGACTGTGAGCCAGATTGAAAGTAATAAAGGCATTTAGCCTGAACCAGAGTCTTTTGGAGCCAACAGTAGTCCACTATTCATATTCTGCAAGTGTGTTATTGGCGCTTATAGAGCCAAAAAAAAAAAAAAAAACGTTCTGTTCACTGTACACCACACAAGGTCCAAACTACTTCTTCAGAGGAAAGTAGTTTATCCAGAATAATACAGATTATCCAGTGAAACTGGGTCATTTTCTCAAAAGATTTGTGGCAGTTGGAAAAACAATCCCACCACCTGGTCCATTCAGCAGTCCTGGAGCTTTCGACATCACACAACCATCCTCGCATGCAAGTTGGCTTTAACGTTGGCACTGAAAGTTCGTTCGTTGGCGAAACAGTCTCACCACTCCACTGGTAGCTGTTCTTTGCTGCTGTTGTATTTTTCAACTGTGATTTCTCAATGCTGCGTGCAAGCAAAACTAAAATGTATCTGCATGGCTAGACGTCGCTAGAGGTAAGCGAGAAATTGTGTTTTTGTGATTTGGGTGAACCGGGCCTTTAAGTCATGTACTTTTCTTAAAGTACTAGTAAAATAGTGTCCTCGCTACACAATCGACAAAACAGATTGATGCTAAATAAAAAGGGAAAAGATGTTGTGGTTATGATAAAAACAGAACGTGTCCAAAAAATTATTTGTCAAATTAACCCTCCCAATGTATGTGCTCTGGGGTCAACAGTGACATCGGGGGGGGGGGAGACATGTACAAACACAAAGCTTTGTTTGATCAGGTCAATAGCCTCATTATGCTATTATGTCACCTTGTACACAGAAGCACACACACACACACACACACTGGACACTATAAACAGGAAGGGGACAGACAATAGCAAGCAGCGTTGTGGCGCTCTGTCTGTTGAGAAAAGCATTAGAGTGTTACTGATGAAGATCTCCAGACACACACACACAGCCAGACATTAAGAACTGGTTCATGGGTACAATATACACATTCCAGTGTAGCGCAAACACTGGAGGTCTGTCTTTTTCTCACAGAGAGAGAGAGAGAGAGAGAGCGAGAGAGAGAGAGCGAGAGCGGGTAAACAGTCATATCTGCAATCGCCAAGAACGGACTCTTCTCTCTCCACCGATTTCTCTGTTGATACACTGTACAAAGGCAGTTTGTATGTGAGCAGGAGGACATCTTGCACAGCCCAACGCAAGACACACCACTCAGCGCTTCAGCCGGTTAAACTGTGGCTACGAGGCGTTTACACAGGTACAAAAAGGTCCCTGTCGGTGTGTGTGCGAGGTCAACATCATGCACATCTTGTACTGTGCAGGATGTGCTCATTTGAACTATACGTCTGATAATCTTCTCATGTATACTGTTCCCCAAACATTGGAGTTGTGTTCGAGTACACTGAATGTACTCAGCAATCCACGCGTTTAAAAAAGGTTTCGTTAAGCTTTGAAACAAGATGACATGGATTTTAACCGTAAAATCAAAACAACGGCCATAATGTTAAAAAAAAAAAAAAAAGTTTTACTATCTCACTATGACACTGTACAATGAATTATGCGCAAAAAGGAAGTAAAACCTAAACACTACATCACTGGATTTCCCCTTAGGTCAAAAATTAAGTTAAAGAAACTTAATTTGCTAATTAGCACTGACTGCATAGCACAGCTGAGGCTCATGGGACTGTCATTAGATTTGTAGGCATTTGGTCATAAATCAAAGCTACATGAAAAGTCAGGGGATCACCAAAGTTTTTAGGATTGATCCTCTGGGGATCATGAATGTCTGTATAAAAGCTCATATATCTCAGTCTGGACCAAAGTGATGGTCCCACTAACAGACCGACGTATACTGTACCTCAATAGCGCGGCTGAAATTATAATTAAATAGACACTGGGCATTATGTGGACAGGTAGGACTTGCTTTACAGTCTGATCAAATCTGACAATTGAAAATGTTTGCATTTACTCTAGTTTGAGCCTTATTTCAAATCAAGAAAATGGTGGTGAGCTGGTGAGATACGGTTGGGTTTCATTGCACAACCAAACGTTTTGTTTAAACAAGGATGGGTGTGTAGAGCCAGGTTTTAGACCATTCTGTGAAACCAACCAGCAAGGTCACAGATGACAGTGTTTTCATGCTGGGGTTTGTGACGCAGGTCAGGCCCTGTCTGCTCTTTGTCCCCCTGTCACGCCAAAGGAACTCATTTGTCCCCGGAGAAAGATGGATGAACTGTAGAAAAAGAGCCTGTTTGGGGGGGTAAACACCTGGCCATATGTGTGTGTGTGTGTGAGGAAGTCGCTGTTGTGTCAGTGGCCTGTTTCCTCATTAGTGTCACAATCCTGTCCAGTGTGGTTTTCCTGTCATAGACAGAAACACACACACACACACACACACACACACTCAGATTATATTCACACCCTTGTTTTACATTCACAAGTTCTGTTGTGTCGTCTGTACGCATCTGCTCACACACACACACGCATCCAGACTGCACCTGCCAGGCCAAATTTGATGCAATTCTGGACACACTGAAATTCTTCTTCCTCTGGAAGAACTAGTCCTCATCCTGCCTCTGTCATTCACAACAGGGAGCCCCCAGAGCTTTAGCAAGGTTTAGGGGAAGAGTATCTCATATAAACCTGCCATTGTCCTGCCCTACTCATAAAAATTACTTAATTGTCCCAGGCATACTTGCTTTTGCTATTTGTCGTTTCTTGTCTTTGTTACCAATCTGTTTGCTTGGTTTTATTTTACAGTTTTTGCATTTTATTATGCGTTTTTAATTTATTTAAAAATTGTTTCTTTCTTCTCTCTCTTGTAAAGAAAGCACTTTGAGCTACACCCCCTGTATGAAAGGTGCTTTATAAATAAAGTTTATTATTATTATTATTATAATAATAATAAATCACATTGAGGTGTTTTTATTATTTTGTTCACCCCATTTAAATGAATGAGGGTGGGTTAAATACAGAAACACCTCTCTGCATAACGCAGAATATTTAAACGGCACCACAAACTACAGCCTCCCGAATGACCATGCAGTTGCAGCACCTCTGTAAACATAAGGTGCATGAAGTGAGGATTTATTACAGGACTGTTGAATTAGGCTGCATTAGGTTTAGCTAGGTGTACCCAATGAACTGGCAACTGATTGTATATCTGCAAAACACAAACTGAAGAAAATGTAAAAAAAAAAAAAAAAAATGTATCACTTACCCATATTTTTATTTCATAGGGAACGAATAAAAAGAATAATAGGGAGACTGGATAATATTTCTTCTTTTGGGTAAAGGGAGGGAACGCAAAATAAGATTTTCTTATCAATTTGTTTTGGTGCTGATGGGAAAAACTCATTACTTCTTTTCAGGGCAACCTCAGTAAGTTATGCACAGTTCCTTAAATTGAAAGAAAAAAAAATATGCACACAGAATGCAAATGCGTCAGCTGGAGAAGAAAAACACAGCATACCCAAAATAATTTGATTCCAGCCCTGGCGTGACATAATTGGCAAAGGATGCTCTATCATTAGTGAGTGAATAGCGGCAGCTGTAAACTGAATATGACCCTTGTTTTACATAAGCTGGCCTGAAGCTTTTGTCAGTGAGCATCCGCTACCTGCATATTGCTGGAGATGTGCCACTACTGCCAGGAAATTGTATAAAAAGTGCCAATATCCAGTCACCTTACTTTCCAATAAACAAATATATCTTTCAACTATGTAGTACAGCTTACAAGATCTTGTCAAAAGGCCCACAGGCTGTGAAACTGTACACAGAAACACACTACTGTTGATGCTTGGTAATAGCAGCTATGTTGTTCCATTTCTTTCTACCAGGAAGTGCAACGAAAAAACCCACTGAGATGCCACGTAAGAAAAAGAGAACAACTCTTGGGTTTCTCTTTATCCGATGAACGACACACACGCAATAAAAAAAAAAAACATACGCTACCCACGTAGGGCTCTACCATGAAGCCCTTCCACATAGCCAGTCAGGCACGGACAAACAGCGCACGGCCTGGCAGAAATACAAACCGCCACACTTTGCTTGTTTACCTTGCAGAGAGCAGTTGCAGTAAATCAGAGGGGGAAATTATTCTACAGATATTACAGCCCTTCCTGTCAGCTGTCTAAACGGTTCCCGTCAGAGAAACCCAAACCTTCTCACCATCACATATGATCTTTCTCTAAGGTTTTACCTCATTGCCCTGCCCAATGACAGGGCACTCTGCTGGGATACCTGAAGCAGTTTGAGTGACCTTTAGAAATGTTTAAAACCTCTGGTGATTTTGTCTTTATTTAATGGAATTTGATCAAATTTTGGGCTAAAACCTGGCCTCAAATCTTCTTACATGACGCAAGATGAGGGTGCAGTACCATTATATAACATAATATTTGGGGGTCTGCACAGTAGCCAGACTGCTCTGGGAGTCCCGCTGGGGTTGTTAAAGTATCCAGGAGCGGGAAGTAGTTTTAAGAGGGCAGGTAACACAACCTAAGGACACCAAGGGACAGAAATACTGAGACCTATTAGCTACCAGCATAGAGTGAAACAGGGCCAAGAATATGTTTCTCAATACTTCGACATCTGGAGAAAAGAAGAGAAGAGAGGAAAGAAAGAGAAAGAGAGAAGGGGGGTTATGGGGGCAGAGCAATGCTTTGACCAGAATAGAGTCAGGGTATGGAGGAGAAGGAGGCTGCCATGGCAACTGCTCATGTTGGCATTTTGTGGACGTGCACAGCAGAGTGCGAGGCGAGAGACAGAATGATGGGTTGGCAGGTACTGTATCTGTGACATTTAGACATGCTACCCCTGCCATAATATCCCCTGCTCAACCCATGCCATATCAAGACCACGAGGCTGGTAAAGGTCCAGCATTACCTCACCAACCAAATATGGTTTGTAGCCCCAAAGGGAATGTAGCTGTTGTTTCTGACGTGCGATTCCAGAGTCCAAATGCAAGCATGAGTGCATTTCTGTTAATCCTATCCTAGAACATTTATTTTATAAACAGCTTCCATATGGCAGCTCCATGGATGCTAAATTTTCACCGACCTCCGCAGCGACTTTTCGCATGTTGGTACTTTTGACCGATGGGTGGCACAGCCAGCGATGCCATATTTAACACAAACATCCCATAATGTCAACACAGACCCAGCGGTAGTGCCGACCCAAGGTTGCTTTTTAACATGTATTGCTGTTGAACAACAATCAACCAATCAATCAAATCGCCCCGTGTGCATGAATACACACTGAACACACCGGTCACCCTGTTCGTCTCTATTTGGAGTCGGCGGCTGTGTCAGTGAGAAGCCCCAGACAGGTGCACCGCTTGTGGAGGAGCTTTTGCTACTGAAGCCTCTGGTCACATGACAATCTATTATGAGACCCTTGTAAATAAATACTTGCATACGCACAGCTTCAATGTGTGTGTGTGTGTGAGAGAGAGTGTGTAGGGTAAAGCAGCAGTGCTGCAAATAGATATAATAGATAAAATGCAGTCTCTGAAGCGATGCATGAAGCATATTTCCTGCAGCATACAGTCACGATCACCACATGAGGCATGTTTTTACCAACAACAAAATACCGTGACAGAGCGTACACCCTCAAGGTGGACAATGTAGATGGATCATTCGAGTGTGGCTGTCCAAAGCAAATATAAGCTCAAGACTGTATAACAATCACCAATTGATTCGGTTCATGTCTTCAGTTGTTTTATGTAGCGGCTTTAGTACAAAAATGCGTATTTGCTGTGCACGTTTAATTGTTTGTTCCCTTCCCTTTCTGCAAAACATTTGAAAGGCCTACCTAAAAGTAGCGGTTTTTGATGGTTTTTAAAAAAGAATTATTTGTTTTTATGTGATCGTTGACAGACAGGTTCACTTTGGTTTGTTTCACAATAAACCATTGTCAACATCTCTAATTAATCTACACGCACACACACACACACAGCAGTGTTTCCCCAAACCAGAGCATCTTGTTACCGTTAATATTCAATTTGAAAAGCCACCGCACCAAATTCAATAGAAATGTTGTTTCCGTTACTGTACATTCTGCTTGTGTGTCGTTGGCCAAAATCTTCAAAATCTTCACAATAAAATTCAGGCATTTACATTCTCAGCAGCATTTTCCGGCAATAAGGACACTACAAATACAAGAGAGGTTCAGAAGAAACTTAGTGCAGGTTTATGGCTGAAACTAGCATTACCTGCAACGAATTACGTGTTTTCTCTAGTGTTTAATTTGGTATGATGGGTAACAGTCTTCAAGATGGTGATTAGATCCTCCAGCTCCTCATCTCCAGCCCTCTTTCCTGTTTTCCCTGCATCATATCTTCTCTGGTACCTTCTTGCGTATTCTTCCTCCCTTCTCAAGACAACCCTTATCTCTCCTGCCCTCTCACCTCATCACTCCTCCTCCCCTCCTTTCATCCCTCCTCCTGTTCTGTTTCTCTTGTCCTCCACAGTGCATTCCTGCACGCACTGAGTCACTATATGGACAGGGTTGCATTAAATTACATTCAAAAAGAAATTGATTAGGTACTCTTCAATCATTGCCCTTTGCTGTGTGAAAGCCTGCTGGCACAGAGTGAAGCTTTTTTAATGGTTCTTTACGGACTGTCTACACTAAAACCAGAGCTCAAAAGATTAGTCAAGAACCCTCCTGGATAAAAGATGCACAATCCAAATACCAAACAATATAATTGAATCCAGCAAACTCTCAGACGAGGTCTCATGAGGACACATTTCATTTCCAAATTTGTACGTTGTAATACATGGAACTTTTAACATGCAGTGTAACAAGACTGAGTCTACAGCCATGCTAGCAGCTCAGTTAAGCTGCTGTTTTGAGCTAATCATGCTAACATGCTGATGGTTAGCAGGCATAATGTTCGCCATGTTCACCATTTCAGCTTAGTGTGTTGCATGACAATTAGCACCAAACACAAAGTGCAGTTGAGGCTGATGGGAATGTCATTTGTTCTTCAGATTTAATATTGCACATATTATTACCATATTATTACAATATTGCACCAAATAAATCTGAGTGATGGCGGCAGATGAAAAGAAAAGGAATCGCCAAAGATTTTACAATTATCATCCTGAAGAACGTGAATGTCTGTACCAAATCTCGTGGCGCAGCCATCCAATAGTTGAGATATTTCAGTCTGCAACAAAGTGGTGGACGAACAGACGGACTGACCTACTTATATACATGTATCGCCTCTTGGTAGATAAGACCAGACTGTCCATCCCATAGGTCTTGTGCCTATGTGTGTACCATACCATATACAGCATATGTATGTGCAGTGTCATGTTCCACATTGTCCAAATACCTTTCACCTATACAGTCAACTCATACTTCGTGTTTAGTGTTGACCAAGCACCAGCTACTGTAACACGTACAGTAGGGCGTCTTTTTGGGAAAATGTCACGGTGTGCCTGCTCGCCCCATACAAAAACACCTACACAATGGAAAGGCACTCGACAATTCATTCGACACCTTTCCACACTACTGAGCAGCGAAACGCATACACGCACGCGCACACAGTATGTGAATAAAGTCGGGAGAGTTCAAGAGCCCTTTGCCTCACATATATCCTGTATGACAGCGTTTCATCACAGAGGTCGGCTTGAACGGGAAGTCGGGTCTTACCTTTGCGAGGTTCTCACAGCTAAATGCCGTAGAAATGGGACAGAATATTTCCTGGCTCTGTTATGACACCATGGCACAAAAACAGCTGCTCCGAGTCAGTGGATCTATATTATGTGGAAACCTCCGAGACATGTGCGAGCAGACCCCGTGACCCGTTAGCGATTGTGACACGATAATGGCTCTGTGAAAACAATGAGCCTCCTTTACAGTTTTCGTTATTACACTTACTGGCGTGCTGAAAGACGCTGAAATCTCAGGACCAAATGGCTGTAAAGCCAGAGACATGCATACGTCTGAAAATGTGTAGTCAATTTAAGTTACAGGTGATATCATATAGAAAGCTACGTACATGTTATTTATCTTATTTCATTCTGTACTGACCTACGACACAAGTCATGTTTAAATCATCTATTGTCTTATCTGATCTAGATTATCTTTGCCATCTCCACCTTTATCCCGTGAGCAGTGTTGTACCGTATTTTACCTACCCAGTACGTAACAGGGTGCTCTGTGGTGAGAAAGGCACTGGTTACAACTGAAGCATGATACTAATTTGAAAATAGGTTTTAGTATATAGCTCAGACAACATCACAGTATGTGCGCTTTGGGGTTCAGCGCTCCGACAATAGAACATTAGAACATTAGAACACAAAGATGCTGGCAAACACATAATTAACAGCACGGCTCTGTGATTTCTTTCCACTCACCACTGAACAGAATAAGGTTATGGGTGGAACCGGATGCACTAATAAAGTTGGTCCAGGCTGCATAACATGCCCTCAACACACACACACACACACACACACACACACACCCTCAGTTCAATTGGTGACTTTCTCTACCCATTATTCCCAATTTGTTTCACAATATTAACAAGGTACGGAGTACAAATAACAAATACAATACTGACAAAACAATGGCACCCTGCAGCAATGCAACATAACTTGCTTGAACAAACATGGGACATTTTTTTAGAAAAAGGTACCTAATTTACATAGAACCTTTGGCTTAACCGTAACAATATAGGTGGCTGGTTTAAATACCACTTTTCACCATTATTCACAGTGCGACCTAAACATGATACTCGTCATTACAAATTCCCATCCAAGCCATATCTTCTAGTTATTTGGGGGAATCTGGTGTTGCTAAGCCTTATTGTCACAAAGAGCCTGTTTGTGATTTCTGTTTTCATGCGATACATACTTTTCCTATTTAAACTGTGGTTTGAAAACTAAAACTGAACATCACACACTGGCATACATTGGAGGCTGCTTTGCTATGCCACTTCTGCCAAACCGGATCATTCAACCGCAGTAAATAACTCACTTTATTTGTCTCCAAAGGGCAATAGGTTGTGCAGCTGTGAAACACAAAAACACAAGATAAAAAACTCAGAGCACATGAACACATCATATAAACACAAAATAGGGTGTAAGAAATGTGGACACAAGTTTAGACAATTCAAAAACGATTTTAAAATAAGTTAAATCATGAGTGAAAATATAAAATATTTTTTAAAATATGGGTCCTGACATACATATATATACATATATATATATATATATATATATATATGTCGCTGTGTCCTCAGGGTTACACTGCAAGATTACAGAGCGTATGAAAGCGTTTTTATGTCTCCTAGTTTTGGCTAACGGGACTCTGCTCAGAATTTAGTTTCAACCAACTGATGTAGTCTCATTTTTACACAACCCAAATATACTGTAGGGCTAAACCTCAGTCATCTAATATCCTCTAAAACCCAGGGTGGTGTATACACTCCCAAAATATACTGTACAAATTAAGCCACGAATCAAATGTTATCCGACTGTGTTTCATTTGTGAACTACGATAACTCCTCGAAGTGCCCTTGAGCAAGGCACTTAACCCCAGTGAGTCCTTATGTATGTAAAAACCCCTTTAGACAAAAGTGTCTGCAAAATGAATGTACTGTAACGTATTTAAAAGAGTTGTGCACGTTTATGAAGCAAACTTGTTTCAGGCACCACGATGCCCCTATGAAGCCGTCGCTGACCACTGAAAACTGAAATATTCTAAGCAGCTGTGAGCGTGAACATTTATATAATAACAGACAGGCCTCAGTTCATCACTTGATCAAATTTCAGAATATCATGTATAAAGTTGATAGGTGATTAATAAATGTTGCAGGGATTGGTCAATTAACCAGTTGGTTGGATTGAAGGAAAATTACATTTGCTGGCTCCAGCTTCTTAAATGTAGCTCAGGGAAATTGTTGTGAGCATTTTCCCCCCAACTATTTGACATTTTGCAGCCTAAAGGATTCATTGTGAAAATAATTAAGGACTAATCGATAACGAAAACAACCGTTAGTTGCAGTCGTAGTTATATATAATACAAATCTAACATCTTATACTGTACATCATATTATGTAAAATTGTAAATTGAGGTCAGACTATTGAGATTTTAGCTTTTTGTGCCTGTGCAGTTGTTGTGAGGAGGTGCACCTGTCTTACATCTCGTGATATGCAGTTTTGGCTTTGTATTATCTATCTGTCTGCATACAGAATTACAAAAAACGTCCCTGTACGCCCTGAGAGAGAGGGTGAAACAGGTTGACCTGTGTGTAACGCAGCGTGATTGTGCAGTACTGCAGGTATTTACGTATCATATCATTGTGTCAGCATGTGCATGTTTGTGCAGCATGTGGGCACAGACAATAGGTCTTTGTCTCTCCGCATCCTATTTTTCTCTTGTGGGCTGACACAGACACTCATGCACACGCACACACGCACACACACAGCGCCTCGTCTGCACACAGTTCCTCCTGGCTTCCGTCAAGCTTCAACAGTTTAGAGACAGCAAAACAGGAACAATCTGATCTTTTTTTCCTGCCTCGCACTTCCTGCCCCCCCCCGCCCCCCCCTCCTCCGATGACGATAAAGAGGGAGATAGAGGCAAACGGATGAATGAAAATGAAAATGAAAAATAAAGGCTGGACAGAGGCGGAGAATGAATGAGAGCCAACCAGACTACAAAAATATGATATGAAGCATTTATCAGTGAAATCCTGCGTCATTTTATAAAGTTTACCAAGAGACCGTTTAGATTCCCATGTTAAGAGTTTTGGGTACAGACCAAAACAAAGCAGACATAAAGGACAGCCTGGTGTAACTTTATCTTTTTATTATTATCAACAAATTATCTAAATAAAACCAAAACCAGCAATTCATTTCCCCCTTTTCAATGTGTAGCTACGGTATGATAGTATATCATGTGCCTTTACAGCATAAAAGTCTGATGTTATCCAAAAATATTATGTACATGGATATCTACGCTGTACATACATACATAACAAATACATTTAAACTCGGGCTACAACTAACAATAACTTTTGTTAGCGATTAATCTGCTGTGTTTTCTCGATGAATTGTGTCTTCGGTCTAATAAATGTCAGAAAATTGTGAAAAATACCAGTCACAATTGCCTAAAGACATCTTCAAACTGTCCAAGAGATATTTCAAATTCACATCGCATGTTCCAAATAAGTAGAAACTGGAACCAGTTCACGTTTGGAATCGTTTTTGCTAGAAAAACTACTAATCAAGTAACAAAATAGTTGCCAATTAATTTCCTAGTCAAGATTACACAAATTGAGATTAGTAACAAGGCTGTTGTTTAGCAAAAGCATTATAGTGACCCTCACTTTGTAATTCAATAACTATACTAAAATAGAAAAGGAAAATAAAGTAAGAAAAGAAATTCAAAGCTATTTAATTAAAAAGTGATGGAATTTCCTAAAAAAGCTTTATGCTGCTTTTTTAATTTAATAAACTTAAATAAAACACAACTACACTGGTTGGGTTTATAGTAGGAGCATATCATCCAAATGAAACAGTACGGCTCTCAGTAAGTTTAGTGGACAACAGTGAGAAATGAAATATATCAGGTTGTGGCTGTGGCAGACGATGCTTGTTAGAATACATTTCTTTGGTCTTTTGTGTGGGATTTGTTGAACTGCACAGGGAGGAAATTAAAGACCTTCTTTGCATATAGAGAGCCTCTGCAGTCAATCGGACTTAAACTGTAGTGACAGGTTGCAAAAGAAGAAAAATTAAGTTGACTGTAGCGCAAGGACGACCTTGTTTGCCCTTACACAGAAAGGTCACAATACACGTTATGGAGCTGGTTTACCAGATACACACACACTCACACATTTTCACAAACTCTAAAACACACACACACACACACACACACAAACTCAGAGCACCTGATGAGCTGCGGTTCTAAAGAAGGAAGTGAAAACTCGGTCCATCTGCTTTGACAGGAAGTCAACAGAAGCCACATACAGGCATGCTGACGTCAATCAGAGCCACAGGAACACCTCCCCACAGCGCGCGCACACACACACACACACACACACTCACTCATATTACGAACAGTGATGCATTTATGCCACGATATACACTCATTCGAATCATACCAATCCACAATTACAAAATCGCAGACTTTAAAGACCATTACCCGCTGAAATACTCCATTATACATCCAGTGCGTCAATGTTTTAATGGATGCTCACACTCACCACACACACAGTATAAACATAGACTACCAAGTAACTTGTTGCTTCCTTTCTCAACTACATCAACTTACACGCAGTAACACCTACAGACCAATAAAGATGTATAAAACAAGAATCTGGTACGTAATGCTTGTGTGGGTGTAGTTCTGTAATAGATACAACAAGAGGCAAATGCAGTGTTTTGGTGAGGATTGATTAAATGTGCTGAGATAACACCGTTTGCGGAATTGACTGAGGCTTCGTTTTCACTAGTCCTACTTTGATGTCATCTCTGACCCGAGTTGGTTTCGTGTAAAATATGTTGTTTCGCTACGCTCACGCTTCTCAGTTTCTGTGCCTCTCCTTACACAACAACACATGGTGCCTACAGTGTGGGAACATCTGCCTGCAGATGTGAGGTTAAAGATCTGATACTTTGTTTTATCAAAAGGACCAAATGATATTATTATTTTTTTTTTTTTTTTTAAATCAATGCCTCGCAGATTAAATGTATAATAATCCAATTTTACGATACACATTTTTCGAGGTAAAGGTCCAAGATTCTACACAGTGTGCACGTATGTAACGTCTTGCATTTCATTTTATTCACGTCTTACTCAAAACATCATTGTGGTCCTGTGGTAACAACCCGTATTTTGGTGTGCTCAGTGTGTTTGGGACACACTGAGCCTTTGAATGGGCAGCAGAGAAGTGGAGTGAGATTCTAAATCAACAGTATGATTTCCACAAATACACAACAAAGACCCGTCTGTTATACGTTTCACCTGCACTAGAAAAAACATCTGTCTAATGCAATAAATGAACAAATAAATAAATAAAAATAAACTTCCAAAGTGCCCAAAGCCTTTCTGGAGCAGTGGAAACACGTTGGCATCACCTTTTAAAATGATGTGGTGCACTTGTTAGCAAAGCCAGTTAGCAAAGCTTGTTGCTCATTAAACATCCTGCAGCTACAGAACAACATTATTATTCATCTGGAGTCTTGTTTCTATCCACCTGGTGAATATAAGTCCAATATTCACTGACCAACTCTTGAAATTTCTTGTCTATAACTGCTAAATGCTACACAGTCTCACCGTGTCTGTCTGCTGGTTGCTGCTGAGCAGGTAGTGCACAGTGGTTTTGTTAAAAACAGCCGCCAAACATGGCGCTACGAGAGTGAACAGTACGAGAGTGTGAAAACAGTAAAGTTGTGGCCAGACAGCTAAACAATGAGCTGAAATAACGCAGATAAATGCCTAACCCCAACCTTAACCGATACCAAGTCTTAACCATGTCCTTTGTCCATCCTCACAATGCACAAATGTCCTCACTACAAGAAAGAAAGAAAGCATTTGTGAACACACATTCAGATGCTCACAAGGCGTGTGTAAAACCACGTTTATTTTGAGTTTCTATGTGTGTGTGCGTTGCGAGCTTGAGCGTGTAGCAAAATGGCCTTGGCTGAGCCCACGAGCAGACACTGATCCCAGTATCACGCAGAGAAATTCATACAGAAAAAAGGTTCACGAGCAATACACACTCTGCAACCACATACACTCATATGCATTGTGCTTATAAGGTCATCTGTGCTGGTACACACATACTCACACACACACACACACACACACTGCATCTAACTGGCGTAGACGTGTACATGCACACACATGCTGCACAGTCTTAACTACCGGCTCAACTGTCTAGGACAAGGTTAATGAGCTTGATGACAAAATAGTCTGGGCTACAGCGTTGGAGCTGGAGACAGATGGCGAAAAAAAAAGTGAAAGTCGTCACGTACGCCAGTTCACGAGCCGAGGACGAGACGAAGGAGAGATGCAGGGAGGGA
>JAVQJF010128737.1:0-70154 GCA_036023855.1 Gadopsis marmoratus
CCCCCCCCCCCCCCCCCCCCCCCCCCCCCCCCCCCCCCCCCCCCCCCCCCCCCCCCCCCCCCCCCCCCCCCCCCCCCCCCCCCCCCCCCCCCCCGGGGCGCCGCCGAACACGGTGAGTAAGTGATACTGTGAATAAGTGCTGCGGTCCTGTTTTTTCAAGTATTATTTATGGCAAGAAGAACAAGGAGACCTTTGAGGAAACAATTGTTCGCTGTAATGTTTCACCGTTACGACTTCATGCCTTCAGAGCGAAAGTTTAATATTCATTTCATTTGGAGGCATGTTAACAAGACATTCGGTCTCGTTGAGTTAGAGTGATGTCATATCTCCTCCAGATCACCCCCCCCCCCCCAAGCCCTTCTCAAAGTTTCCATCCCCACACCACCACCACGTTCCAATCCATTTGGGTGAAATTAATACATTCATTGAAACAATCCAGCTCTGGCTGCACCCCCAGTGCATTATGTTTGTTTCACACAGAAAGGAATTCCTGACCTTTGTCTTTTTTTAGAAAACAGAGGACGGAAGAAAAAAGCTTTTTTTTGGTTCTCTCCTTCTTCTTCTTCTCAGAGTTGGAACCGCATGACTTTGCCACATTTCGACCACACAGTCACATTCCAGTGAAATTCTTGCGTTGGGCGAAGGCTGCGTCTGGAGACGAGACAGAGACAAGTAAAACAGTGACTGTCAATGTCAACTGACTGACGGCTGTAAAATCGGTCTCATCATGAGTTTCTCTCAGCTGCATCATCGTCTTTTCCATTTCCCGTTTCTGCTGTGCAGCCTGAGGAGAGGTCGTGGTAGGCGAATGTTGTCTTCTTTGGACAGAGCCCGACTAGCTGTTTCTACCTGTTTCCAGTCTTCATGCTATGCTAAGCTAAGCGGCTACTGGCTGAGGCTTCATATTTAGTTTGCATGTTCTCCCCATGCTCACTAGGGGTTTCTTCCATAAAAATATATAAGCCCATAGGCTCTCAGACAGGCCAGGGGCTCGTGGACTTGGTCCCCGGTCGCCATATCGAAGGCTGACCACTGCTCCAGCTGTCCTCAGGAGGAAGGATGGCTGGATGGGTTAAATGCAGAGGACGGATTTCATCGGGGGATGCGACTGCGTGTGTGTGTTTGAGTGGCCTACACGTGTGATGTGATCTTCACGTTTGACAATAAAAGACCTCAGGGTCCCTGTTTGTTTGTTTGTTTTGTTGCTGTACAGACATTGAAAGTGGTATCTATTCAGGTGTATTTCCCCAAATGTCTAACTACTCCTTTAATAATGAGTCAGAGGAATGATCCTAAATTTGTATTTGTAATGTAAAATGCCCTGAATCTCAGAATCAAAGTCAAATGAATCCTGCAGCACACATGAAACAGAGACAGCATGCCCAGTCTCTCAAACATCACTTACTTGTGTATTTGTTTTGGATAATAGTTGTTGGCATTTAAGCTCAAGCCAACTGTTTATTTGCACTGTTCAGCGTCCGCCTGCAAGTACAATCCAAGTGCAACAACTGTGTTGCCAAAAGTAACTTCACTAAATGTACTTAATTTTAAGAGACTTCATGACCACACAATTACAATCTTTTTAATCTTCCTCTCTACTTTTATCCTTTCGTCATTCACAGGAAAACATTGACATTTCAAATATATTTTTAGCCAGGGCTTGGCTCTGAGTGGCAACGTCGGTGGTCCACCACTTTGGTCCAAACTGAAATATGATAATATAATATAATATTATAATATTCATGAAAATTAATTACATTTTGTACACACTTTCATGATCCCCAGAGGATGGATCCTAATGATCCTGGACTTTCTTCCTTGCACCACCACTGTTAGCTAAACAATGTACCGGCTAAACATTAGGATGTTAGCGTCATCATGGTAAGCATGTTAGCGTGCTGACATTAGCATTTAGCTAGTACAGAACTGCTAACATGGCTGAAGACTCTTATTCTTGTTCACATACCCAAAACGTTTTTGCTCGTAACCACAAGTAATGTTTACTTTGTTTTGACCCCTTGTCACAGGTCTGCAATTACTGAATCGTTTTCTAGAAATTTCCTGGAAAGAATGATGCAATGAATAGCTCGACAGGTCAGCTGCACATGCATTGCAACAAATATGAAGACCAGATTGAGCGTAAAAGTTCCGTCTTGAGCTTGGAAATAGTAGTTTGACAAAAAATAATCTTAATTTAGCTAGCTTTTTCCTGGAACTATTAACCACATGTCACAGTTTTCCTCTGCGGATAAGTTTGCTGTTACGATATGATGGATGTTCCATACTTATATTGTGGGTCATGTGATGCCAACTGAGCAAACCCAACCACTCAGGAAGACCATGAGAAAAGCTATTTTTTGTTTTATATTTAGGTGATATTGAAGAAAAGGGTTTCCAATAAAAAAACAAAACAAAAGAATGAATATCTACATGAGTTTAAATGGGGTTTTCTGCGAAGGAAAGTGTTTGCCCCAATATGTGTGTTAATTTTAAATTATTGGGAAACTAGTCATAAAATAAACCATTTTAGAGGTCAGAGGAAGTAAAACTATACCATATAATATATTTTAAAGGAAATCACAGAAAAGTTCAAAAGTTTAGTTCAGTGATCATCTTGCGACCCCTAATTGAGGGTCCCAACCCCCACAGTTGGGAACTATTGCATCAGTTCACCGTGTGATTGGCATGGTGGTGACTTGTTTACTTGTTGTCTGACTCAGACCTGTTTGTCAGTTTAGTCGACAGCAGCAAAGGTGAAACTGCAGCTGCAGCTCACATTGTTTCACTGGATGAACAAACGGCCAGCTGGAGGCTCATAAAACAAAAGCCAGACACGTACTCTCTCGTTAAAGGTGCTGTGTCAGAAGTTATGTGTCATTAATGCCCAATGATACTGATCATTTTATGGTTTGATGACATCTGCTGACGGTTAGCTGACCTCACAATAACACCAGTGTTTAAAACAGTAAGGAGCGAATCATCCTGATGAGATCTTCCATTAGAGGCAACTAAATGTACGTTGTGTGTTCATGTTGATTTGTGTGCACGCAGCTAAAATAGGGCACATGATCTGCAAGAACAAAGCCAGATACTCGTAAAGGCACTGTATTCCCAAAGGCTTTCCCCTTAACATGACAGATTATGTGTATTTAATATTAATAACAGATCATTAATGACATGATCGTATAAATTAATTTTATCTTATCAGGACTTCACTTAAGAAACTGCAGCTATTTTTCATGTTCAAGTGACCAAAATCATGTTACAGATCTGCCACCTCAGTGTCTCAGAAGATCATCGTCATTGTTTAAAACGGAACAAAGCAATTCATCCCGACGAGATCTGTAATCAGCGACAACAAAATGTACAATGTGTGTTCATTTTGATTTGTGTGCGAGCAGCTGAAAGTGGCCTTGTGATCTGCAGGAAGCCACACCACATTGAGCGTCTTTGTACTGCGGATGAAAGGGAGCGCAGTCATCTGACAGCCATAAGAGACCAGTCTTGTTTTCTTTTTTTTGTGTGTGTGCAACAGTTTATAGCTGCAACCACCAGGGTGTCACGTTTCCTCCTGCTGTTGTTAGCGCGTTCTACTCAGTATTGTTCCGCTGTCTATATTCTCAGTCACCTCCACCAAATCCAGCTTATGTAACCCAGGAGTCACACAATATGTGCACTGTTCTGAGCGCCAGAGGCTGTTAAACTGCCCTAATCCATTTCAAGGGGGAATAAACAGTAAAGTGGGGTGGTAATTAAAAACCAACTTTGTTACACAAAGTCCTGTTTTAACTGAATGTGCACACAGTTTGGGATATTTAAGAGGTGTTACAGCAAAAGAGAAAGCAGTGATTGTAAGAGTCTGCAGCCACGCTAGCAGCGTGAAGTTATAAGGTGAACTTATGCCGTGTTCATGACATATTGTTCAGATCGTGGTTACGAGCAACAAAATCAGGAAAAAAAGTGGCATTTCGAGAATTTCTTACAGCGATGATATCTCCAACTGTGTCAACAAACCTCTGGCAGCATGGCTACAAAGCCCCCATCGCTGGCATTCACATCCAAATAAAACTCAATATTAACACTAATATATTCAGCTGCCCTGTGATTGACTGGCGACCGGTCCAGGGTGTTCCCCCGCCTCTCGCCCAATGTCAGCTGGGATTGGCTCCAGAACCCCTCCCCCCGCGACCCTTTCAGATAAACGATATAGAGAATGAATGAATGAATAATCAATTCAGCTAATTTAAAAGGAGCTATACATAGTTTGTATCTGATTTCACTTGTTTACTAATCACAATTAAATACTTAACGCTGCAAAAGTAGCTAATTTAGGCTATTTGGTCTGACTACAAAGTTAGCAGTGTGGGTAACCATCTTGGAATAACGCCTTTCCGTCTGGATCAAAGTCGTGGCTCAATCACTCGACCAGGATTGCCATTCATAGAGCCACAGTGAGAGCATGGCTAAAAACCTCCTTTGGTAGTTGCTTTCCTATTTTAACCGCCAAAACAGTGCTTTAGTAGGTGTAAGAGTATGGAAACAGCCATGTTTTCTTAAAACACACGGGCGGTGTGCAGCTCAGATTCAGGTGCCTGTTCCAGAGAGGGAATGTAATAACATCACTTCCCAAAAAAGGCACTGGGGCTGTTTTATAATGCGTGAATTCATATTTTGTGGCCGTGATAGATTTAACACCTACCTACATATTTGTTCCACTAGATTTTATTATGCGCGACAGCGGTTTTCATCATGGAATAATCTGGTTTGTAAACCTCAGGCACAAGTCTAAATTCCTGCTCTGGGAAAATAAACACGGACACCCAGCAGCAGCTCTTGTGGCTTGCAGAGCTCCTGGCTCCTGTCGTAAGAAATTGTCAGGTTGTTGAGGAGTTAAACAACAGCAGCGAGCCATGAAGGGACATGAGACAGGAGGCCCGGTGGCTGATCTCGGTCAGTTTGGCTAACACTACAAAGTGCTCAGAGCCATGTGACTCCAGTAAATCTCTCACCGGGATAGACAGAGTATCAGTGAGGAATTCAACATGTCCCCAAGGTGAATTGTGGGGTTAAATAGTTTTAGCAGCCATGCTACTATATAGAGAGAGAGAGTAGTACTTAGACAGTGTTTGGTTTAATGTCTCGTGGTGAGGAGGAGAACAGGGGTGACAAGTATTCCTGGGTGCGGTCCAAGAGGACACCTGTAGCGTAAAGTGAACGCCTCTTAAACAAGGCGCTGACTACATGTGAGTCAGTGTTTTAGACTATTAATGCCAGACAGTCTGGACGGTGTGTGAATGTCAAATTAAGCGATGCTCGCCAGATGTTTATTCACCAGTCAGTCGGGACCTTAAAGCGAGATGCATGGAAGCAAATAACGGGTGACGCAATGTACTGTATCTGACTTTATGTGGCCTGATACAATAAACATGTCAAAAGTCAATTTCAAGTTGTGTAATTTTAAAAGCTTTATAATGTACAAATCTGCCTAATAGTAAAGTATTGATTATTGGAAAAACTACGTTAAAATTGCTAAAATTCAATTAGCTCAATTTGGATCTAAAAATTAAAGACAAGTCAAAATAAATCTGGCTGCTTAAATTGGCCAGTGATGTTACGCTAGTGACATTTCTCATTCTTGAAAGAAATATTCGAGTTAGATGAGAAAATGAATACCCCTCTGAGCCAGGAGGTGATTAACTTAGCTTAGTATAGCATAAAGACTGGAAACAGGGGGTAAACAGCTAGCCTGACTCTGTCCAAAATAAAAAATAAATCCACCTACCTGCACTTCTAAAGCCCACTAATTAACACATTTTCACGTAGATGAACAGAAATGTAGAGGGAACAACCTTTGGTTTTAGAGGGACTCCAGGAAGTCATGCTTGTAGCTGTTCCTCACTTGGCAGCATGGGCCCTACTATACCTGCCTCATGTGCTGTAAAGCTATAATGGACTGTCCAAGCGGAACCATAAGATATTGGTTTCAACAATGATGTATTTTAATTAGATGCTGTTGTGTTTTGGCGCCGGTCCCGTAAGAATTCCCTCTCGGATGGCTAAAGGAGAGTTTGATGACAGACAACAGCTGGAGACCACAGAATGTCTCCGCAGATGTTGTGGCTCAGGAAGAGAGACATAAAGCTCAAAACCAGGAAGACTGTCCGGAAGGAAAACCATTGTTCTATCACTGCATTCACAGTAGACATGGGTGGACAAGAATAGAAACCCAACTCTTTGGACATTTGAGGAGGGAAGTTGGGCTGATTTCCCCATCTGACAGAAAACAGACATAGGATGTGATGTTCGTCTCAGTTCGGTTTTCCTCCTTGTTTTGTTGACCCCAGCTTGATGCCCTTCAAGAGGATGCAGTGCTGTTATCTGCAGGGAGGGATGCATGAGGGACGTGTCCTCAGTGTTGTACTAACATGGCGTTGTGAGAAAAAGTCTCTAATCGGGCCGTGGAGGAGAGGGAGTTCCTCCTTCTGGCAGCGGCTTTAGGACATGACTGAGAGCAGACTGTGTTTATCTTCTTTATGTTTATCTGGAATTGCTGCATCATTGGTTGTTAGAAACAAAATGTTTGATAGCAGTCAGACACGAGGAATGTAAACTGCACTTCCAAGAGGACTCCTTAACAGACCAGATGCAAATACTTGGAGGTTACCGAGCACAAAGCGCAGTACCTGAAACCTTCATCGCGAGTGATGTTTAATTCTTACCAGCTTCATAGCACAACCACAACGAGTGGCCTTCGCTAGTTTTTGCGCCGAGCTCTGGGTCCTCTCATCGTTTTCGACCGAGCCGGTGACGTCTTCCACCTCTGAGGAGGAGGAGGAGGAGGAGGAGGAGGAGGGGGGGCGTCCTCAGCTCATTCCTCCATCCCTCAGGGAGATTTCAAAGCCACACCGTTTCTCAGCTGCACTTTGTTGAACCCACCTCCTTTTTTTCTGACATTATAGAAACATGTCAAAGCCACTCTGTGCCCAAAATAGGGGGAAGAAAATTATAAACAATTACTGTTTCCAAGTGAGATATTTCAGTGTCTGCCTTTGTAAATGTTCCAGACGTTGTGATCCTGAGCATGAACATATACCCAAAGTCTAGAGGCCTTTCCTTATCCATAATCTTCGTCCACACTGTATATATCTTTCTGAGCCCTGCTTGTCCTGTCATAGCTGTTCCACAGGAGGGTATTTTAACCTCCCACACTTAATTTCCTCGCTCATTTCCCTCTGCTGCTGCAGAACGTGGGGTCACATACCCTGCTCAGGCTGAGTTTGGTAATTATGGTGGGATGCTGTGCCTTATTTCCGCCTGTCCTTCCTCTGCTCCACGAGCTGTCATTTAACGCTGCCACAACAAGTCATTTATTTAACTTAAGTAAGGACTATACAGTAGGATACCAATGTATTTAACCATCGTATTACTGTATCACATTTATTGTTGACAGGATAAGACTCTTGAGATGCATCGTCTAGGCTACATAAAACATTTTCAGCATAACAGTGACATTACCTACACGCTGAAACGTAGTCACACCAAAACATCTTCAGCAAAAACAACCACAAGCATCTCCTCTGAGTCACATTTATCCCAAATCTTTTCCATCTTTGACTCTGAGGACTTTGACAAGCTGAAAGGTGATTATTTACACATCATCTTCAGGGTCAATCTGATGACAAACACGTGCGTAGAGTTAAACCCGAGGTAAGATGAGGTCAGACCCCGTCCCCCCAGTGGCATCGTGTTTAGTGTCGTGCACCCAGGCGAGCAAGACGTAAAAAGCTCCATAATGAGGCAACTGAGATTTGGGACACAACCCCATTTAAGAGATTTTTATGAGAAAATACGCTCCACTTAATAACTGGACAAAGTTGTGGTTTTCCTGCTGAAATTAAAAAGTGTCCTGGGAGATGTTGTGTTTATTTGTAGTTTAGAATCAGCTTTTGTGAAGACAAACAACTCGTTCGCTGAAACAAAGTTTTACAACCTTTGAAACAGAGAACGCTGTTTCAGTTCAGCTCCCAGCAATTAATATTGTTTAGATGTTCTTACTCAATGCCAACCCGCCGCAGGTTTTTTTTATTCAAGAATGAGGGGGCGGGGGGGTGAGCAAGACATTATAAGCTTTCACATATTGTTGAGTAATGATGAAACAGGAGAAGCCCTTATATCATTACAGGACTGAAATGAATTCATGGATGCAGGCCAACCTTCTTCAACTAAACTGATAATAAATCCGATATCATCATCATCACCGATCCCAAATCCCTCACCAAAACCACTCACAACCTCTGCCTTACCATCGATAGCTCCATTCTCTCCCTCCCCAAACACCTGCAACCTTGGAGTTATTTTCAACAGCAGTTTCTCTGAACACAGCTTGTCCCCAGCCATTCCTCACCTCTTCCGCTGCTCTTCGACTACTGCAATAGCATTCTTTACAGTACGTCATCCAAAGTCTTAAACAAACTCCAGAACATCCAAATCTTCGCTGCTCGCCTGCTCACTCAGTCCTGATCCCGTTACTATGTCACTCCTATCCAACAGAACTTACACGGGCTCCCTGTCCGATAATGGATTCAATTCAAGGTTGCTTGTCTCCACTCACAAAGCCCTCCATAACCAGAGCCCCTCCGCCACACTCCCTCCCACAGCCTCCTGTTTCCCTGATGCCAACCGCCTGTTCCCACTCTCCAGGAAAACAAGCACTGAACGTGGGGCCTTCTCCATAGCTGCCCCCTCCCCAAACACATCAGCAATTTCATCTGTCTCTGTTCAAGAAGTTACTCACAGATCAACTTTTGACAACTGCTTTTAAAGATCCCCCTCCAGACAATAATGGCTCTCTGTTTTTTCTGCAAAAAGAGTATAATTTCCACATTACGATCCTTAGAAAGGCATCTGCTCCTTCTAGTTCATTACACATTCAGGAATCTATGAATTTGCAAATGTTCATTTCTAAAGTTTTCCTGCTGGACACAGGATGTCTCCTACTTCAAGTGTCTATAACACTTGTATAAGTTCAAAATTGGGCCAGGATTAGATTCCAAATGTCACAAATCATGCTCGTGGGCCTTCCCCTGGAAATTGGATTTCCAATGAGCACGTAGAAACTTTCCACTTTCAGCAGACGAATGAGAAAGCATTGTTTTAGTGTCAAACTCTGCACGTCCATCATTCTGTGCAGTGAACGTCAAACATTCAGCTGTAGGAACAAGAAGAGAAACATGTTTTTTGAATGGGGGTGAACTTTATCGTTTGATTTAATGTCTTGTACTACCCTGTTCCTTAAGTGTGTGTTCAGTCATCTAGGATCTTCTTAACCTGACGTGTAAAGCGTCTATGAGGATCTTGAAAAGCGCTTTAAAATGTATTTACTATTCCAAAATTGGTCTGCCTCCCTTCTTCCTGCTTTCTCTTTTTGTCTTATTAATCTCACTCCTCCTCCTCCTCCGCCTTCCTGCGCTGTCTACTTGCTGATAGCGAATGCTGAACTTGTGCCTGTGAATTCTCTGTTGTTGCAGGAGGTCGGCCAGAGTAAGACACCATGAGTGACCAGTTCGACTGCAAGAACTGCAAAGAGTCCCTGTGCGGACGCAAATACATCCAGGTGGAGGACAAGGCTCACTGCATCCCCTGCTATGACCGCCTGTACGCCAACACCTGCCAGGAATGCAAAGAAATCATCGGTCATAATGCCAAGGTGAGCTCAACTCACTGTGGAAAGTAACTAAGTATTTTCATTTTATGCATCTACTTTTACTCCGCTACATTTAATTGAAAGCTGTGATTGTTTTACAGAAGGAAAATATGAACAGATCTTATAAATTACACTTGCAACTAATACTTTTTTTGCCTTTGGTCCGTCAAACTTTTAAAAATAGTAAAAAATAAATTAAAATGCCCATCGCAGTTTCTTCAAATGTCCTGTTTTATTCAACCAACAGTCGAAAATCTAAAGATACTCAGTTTATAATGATTTAAAACAGGCAAAAGCAGAAAATACTCAGCTGTAACCAAAGAGTAGGTGGCATTTCATTGTAAAATGACAATTAATCAATCACCAAAAGTTGCCAATTCATTTTCTGTTGATCAAGTACAAGTTTCAGCATCATAAATATGTTGTATTGCTTAACATAAAACTACCCAAGAGCATATAAAATAGCTTAAATGAACTCCACCTCAACCAGCTACAACAGTAAAGTGCTGCTTACATGTTAATGCATCACTCATAATTATCAAATAACATAGAAGAATATAATGACATTAACATGGGTCATTCTGCTACCATAACGAGTACCTTTATATAAAAATACTTGTACTCAATCAACACTTTGACTGCAGGACTTCTACTGGCAGTACAGTTTTTTTTACATTGTAGTATTTCTGCTTTTACTTAAGAAAATGCTTTGCTTTTTACACGTCTGACTGCATTATGATACATTTGCTTTCTGCTTTTACAAACCAGCTGGTATCCCTGAAAAACACAACTGTGCATACAGAACACCAACCTGTCTGTAATCCCCTTTAAGTTGGCCAAGAGTTAGTGAAAATTAAAAACACTGTCCTGAAGGAAACACCCAGAGACGCCAGGAGGCCATCGTTTTCCTGTGAATTACAGACTCCCTGTGAGGGTCTGCCAATAAATTATGCTCCTGCTTGCTTTGGCCGTCCCTCCTCCGCACTAAGACATAACAGCATTCATCCTTCATCCTTTTCCGTCCCTCTGCTTTAGTTGTTGCTTTCACTGTGAAACCCAGCACCTCAAAACTAAGTTTTTCACCCACCGCTCCCTGGGGTCGTCCATCATTACAGAGCTTGCTTGAACTGCAGATGAACTGGAACACAAGCAGCTGTAAGAAAAAGAAAAGTCACAAACTGGGTTTTTCAGATTTTTAAGAAAATAACTATGAAGAAAAGGGAATGCCTCTGCTAGCTCTCTTCTGTTTGGAGGACGGTGGGGTGTCGTAGGAGGTAGGGAGCTTTGGGTTTAGACTGCCATGTCGGCAAACATCCAAAACACTTAAGTGTCCGTGGGCAGGAAGCTGAATCCTGTGGTCGATCGCGTGCTCTGACCTCCGAGCTGATGGAGGGGCAGCAATTAGAGAATCTCCCCGTGAGGAACAATAACATATCAAGTGTTTGTATTTACTTACAGTTTAGGGTAAATTGCTTGAGTTCCCATATTTTTTGTTATAATCAACAAATCCCATAAAAAGACCAAAACCCACAATGCTTCCCTGCCACGTCTGTGACTCTCACCCAAACCCCATTGGTTCCTACTGAAGACATGAATCCTTAAAAACGGGTCATGAATATATACCGTCAGAGTGAATGTGAAAGACAGAACAGACAACACCAGCTGCTCTGATTCTAATGAGGTAAAGCCAGGTATCATTAGATGGATTTGACATTTTAGTGGGCAGCCGATGGAGGCGAAGTCCAGTTTAAAGTCACAGTAAACTGGACGTTTGGAGTGTTTGGGGATGACTTGTACATAAACGTCCTCGGCTACCTTCCATTCTGAATTCCTCCTGATGTCTTAATTTGGCGAACAAGATGAGCGTCTGACCCTCCCTGTGAAAGGTGATTACATTTTAGAAATGTCGTACCCCAAACAAATGACAAGTCTTTGATCATATGGAAAACGTGAGCTTTTAACGATAGGGCCATTTTAATCCTGACTGCTTTTACCGTCCTCAGTTTGACCCTCTCCTCTCCTCTTCCTCCAGGAGCTCTTCTACGAGAACAGACATTACCACGCGCACTGTTTCCGCTGTTTCCGCTGCGACCGCTCCCTGGCAGACGAGCCCTTCACCAGCCAAAAAGACGCGCTGGTGTGCAGCGACTGCTACTGCAGCGAGTTTTCCTCCAAGTGCGCGGCTTGCGACAAGACAGTCATGCCAGGTGGTGACAATGAAGACGGGCCGTATCACTTTTTTTCACCCCAAACACGACACACAAGTTCCCGAAACCTCCTTGGGGACAGACCCTTGAGTAATCAGTCAAATAGTCAGAACGGTTCACACCCTGTCTTTGCAGGGATAAAGAGGGTTAATGACTTTTTGTTATCCGGGGTGTGACAGCTTAGATGTGACAGAATGATTGTTTCCGTGCTCTGCTTGAAAATATCTCCCAGCAGGGTTTTCAGCTCTGGGCGCTGTGACGACACGAGTGCAGCAGCAGTGTCGGATGACTGAAAATGACCCGGGGCTGCGGGTAGTGTGGGATATTATACCTCACCACTTTCTGAATTGAGCAGTCGTTTTCTTCAGTTCCTGTTCAGCCTGGAATTCCTTTAAAAGCTGCTGACCTCTCCCACATTTTCTTGACAGTGCAGCCAAGTTCGGGTTCAAAACACAGCCATGCCTCCGGGCTGTGTTTCAGGTCCCAAAAGTCATAAAACAAAAGGCCAGTGATTAAAGGATCTGACGTCCAGTTTCATAGGCATGACTGGCTCTAAACCTCTGCAGTGAAGCGTGTGTTTCTTAGCAACCTCTTCCACTTACGTGAGTGTACAAACAGCCACTTATGGAACCGTTCAAATAAATAAAAATCGGTGTTAGGATGCTGTGCAGCCATGTATGCCATTGCTTTGTCACAGCTTGTCAGATTGGTTTGATGCGAGATGAGCTGATGTAATTGTGCGTTGCACGAGGGCTGTGTAAGAACAGGTTTAGCTGTCACACCGAATCTTCTGGTATCTTCTGTGTTCGTGTGAACGCTGTCAGATTTAATTCCAGCCTATAGTTTCAGCACAGTTGGGCAGAGATCAAAGGGAAACACGGGTTTGTAATCGGGCTTCCATCCTCATCTCCTCCCTCTCGTCTTCTTCTCTTTTCCTCTGACAGGATCAAAGATGTTGGAGTACGGCGGCTCCTCGTGGCACGAGGACTGCTTTGCTTGTCACGGCTGTGCGAAGCCGATCGGTGCCGAGGCCTTCATCCCGGACAACAACAACTACTACTGTGTGCCGTGCTACGAGGGCATGTTTGCTCCTCAGTGCAGCCACTGCAAGAAGGTGAACCAGGCCTCACATGCAGCATGGTGGTCGATTTTCTATTTGGATGATTTGAATGCAGGAGCATAAAGCAACACAGAAAAATGTGATAATAAGATGGCTTACATGGATTAGACATCATAAATTGGATATAATACAGTACCTTTTTCCTTTTTGAAGGGCTTATGAGCTCTTTTACTACATTTTGGTAGGCAGGCCATGAATATTTACCACAAACTGCCAGGGAATACTGTGACTCATTCAGAGTTGTAACTGTAAAAAGAAACTTATTAGAGGATTAACATGGGATACAATCTGCAAGAAGACTTGAGTAGTAAACATGAGCACTGATACTCACAATGGCCTACTGAAACTCAGACTTTATCAGTAGACACCCAGAGGAGTAAGCCATCAGAAGCATCACAACAGTACCAGCTTTGGGCCAAAATGCTACCCACTAAACTAAAAAACATGTCACATCTTACTGAGTTTGCATGTGTGTCCTTCAGGCTCTGACTAAAGGAGGGGTGACCTACAAGGACGAGGTGTGGCACAAAGAGTGTTTTCTCTGCACGGGCTGCAAAGTTCCGCTCGCTGGCCAACCCTTCACCTCGCAGGGGGAAAGTCCGTACTGCGTCAAGTGTTTCAGCAGCCTGTACGCCAAAAAGTGTGCCGGCTGCAACACGGCCATCACAGGTGAGTGGAGTGTATGTGTGCGCCAAGTACAGTCCCCACAGTTGTTCAATTCTGGCTGGGGATTTTTTGTTTTATCCTCTCTCATTTTCTCCCCGTGATTCCTGTCTGTCTCCATTACCTGCGATCAATAAAATGCCGAAACAGTTATCTTCACCAAACAGGTGTCGGCAGTAGCGTTTCTATTCTCGTTGTCCAAAGACAAGCAAACAGACAAGATTTTTAGCAAACACGTTCGCCATATTTACACATCCAGCAGTTACGGAGCAACATTATCATTCATGGAGTCATATTTGTGTCCTCCTGTAAGTCCAATGTTCACTCTGTTTTTGGTCTCCACCAACTCCTGAGGGAAATATCTGGCTCTTTAGCTGCTAAATGCTCCACTGGGTTCATCAGCTAGTCACTAACTGTGTCTGTCTGCGGTTTGGTGCTGAGCAGGTCGTGTACAGCAGCTTTTTAGTGCTTTATCGATAAGAAACAGCTGCCTGCTGTTGAGTGTGAACCAAGACAGTAAAGTTGTGGGTCGGACAGAAACAATGAGCTCAAACTCTGTGTTTGTTGTATAAAACAAATCTAGATTATATCTGCTTTAAATGCACTGTGTGTAGATCCAATCTTGCTACACAAAAACATCCTGAAACAAACCACAGACTTCACCAGGATTGTCTCATTTTTCTAATAAAATCTTACACCTTCAGAATACTTAAAAAGATGCTAAAATCACGTAAGAACTCTGCACATGGTGGCTTTATGTGAACACAGAGGAATGAGAAACTTAAACCAGCAAAACCGGTACAACAAGGTCGATTATCCTCTTGATCTCATTTCTTTTGAGTATTGGCAAAGAAACTTTACATGCCACAGTTATCTTGAATTAGATGCCTTTGACCACAGCTAGAATACCACCCTGTTGACAGAACTGGCAGTGCTTTCTTATTGCTGCTGCCAACAGATGATGTTATCTCAAATTAATTTATGTCATTTCCGCAATCTTGCAAGGCTGTTATTACACTCTGTTTTCCAACTCCAGTAAAACGCTCCTTCGTTAGTCGCTCATGTGTTGTGTTTGCGTCACACAGGGTTCGGAGATGGGAAGTACGTTTCCTTTGAGGACCGGCAGTGGCACCAGCCGTGCTTCAAGTGTTCGCGTTGCTCTGTGTCGCTGGTGGGCTCCGGCTTCTTCCCCGACCGCGACCAGATTCTGTGTACAGACTGCAACAACGACGACTGACCACCGCCAACTACACCTGCAGCGCCTGCAGAACTTCTAAACCTCGGCCTTGCGCATGAACACTGCAATAGTGCTAATTCACTCATGGTGTAAAGCTGAAACAAAGCTCGGTATTTACAGCTCAAAACTCTCGTCAGCTTTCAGCTCGTTGAAATGTATGTATAAAATTCTGCAGAAATGTGTGTGTTTGTTTTCCTTTATTTTATATGTTGTGCACGTCAAAGACTAAATAAAATATTAGTTAAAATATAAGATACTTAAATGAAACAGTTTGCTCATTCAGAAAGGTGGTAATGCATCACTTTCTTTCATGACTGCTAGATAGAAGCTAAATTTGAATGTTATGTCGTTTGCTTGGCAAACATATTTATACCAATTTATAGATCTGCCCTTCTTCTCTATTTGCCGTATGTAAACTTATTTGTTGAAAATTAACTGTTGCAAAAATATATATCTTGTTTTCTTTTCAGCCTAAAACTATCTTTACTGGTGTCGATGCAATAAAAATGTCAGAAACAAAGGGTGGTGTATAAATGAATAATTACATGAACCATTAACACAATACATCTCATAATGTACAGTAGGTGTCAGTCAGCCTACAGAGCTTTCAGGTTGTTAGCAGAGGAAATAAAATCAAAACTGTTATGCAGCACTGGTTCCCTTCTGCACACAGTTGTGTTTATTTTTTCAGACTCCTTCTATCTTTTTTCTTGTGAATTACTCAATCATTTTAGGCCTTTTGGGACTGTACTTAAGCTAGATGCTGACATCAGCATGTTAAGCAGGTATAAGGTTTACCATGTTCACCATATTAGTGTTTGAGAATCACTGCTCTACAAAATGTGCAGAAGGATTCTTCTGTCGAATGATGCTGACTGTTTCAAATGCTGCTCTTCATACAGGAGACAGCTGAAATTTGTTTTACTGTCTCAGCAAGAAAGAAATTAGCAAGCCACACAAAAAACTTAATTTCTCTTCTGAGGTGTATCAATAAACTGAAACTAAATATTCCTTTTCCTGATACTTAATGAAAACCTTTACATCATCTTAAACTGCCTTGACAACCTCGTTCTTAAAAAACACACAAAGCCCCGTTTTCCCAAAGATGGTTTTCTGTGGGCAGTCCCATGCAGACTTTCCCTTACTATTACTTATATAATCTACATAAATATTTACAGTTCAGAACCTCTGTACTGATCTGCTCTGATTGTGTTTATACGGAGGCTATGCCAGGCTAGCGTCCATGTCAGGAGGAGGGAACAGAAAACCAGCTGACAAGATGATGTAGTTTGAGACTCACTGGTTGAAAAGGACAAAGTTTTCCATAAAAGTGATTTTGGCCTACGGGCACATTTGTTTTTATGGTCTTGAAGCCAAGTGAAAGACCTGACACCTGCTTCTTCTAGCTTTAAAATGTTAAATATGAAAATATGTCAATCAGACAGAAATAAAGGAGCATTTTTACAGTTTTAATGTCAAAAATACTGAGTCTGAAAGTAAATTTGTAGTTTGACGAAATAAAAGAAAAGTCCAGTTAAGTTCCAGAAAACACTAGTACGTGGACTTTGTTCATATTATTTAGTCAGATTAAAAAATTACAATGTTAACAATAAGAAAAGGATATGACAAAGACTAAACATATGTATTTGCGCATTAAAATTGATTTAAAGAGTCCTGACAGGTGCTAATGTGGAAATATGAGCACTCGTCTCACTCCAGGCGCCTGGTGTTCCCTCATAAACTGAGATGTTTAGCTGTCAAGAAGTGAAATAGACTCCTGTTACTTCCTGCTTTTGATCATCATTTATGGCCCCGCATTAAAGTGTTGACTTGCTGCAACAAGCCTGTTCCTTATATCCTATTAAAATCTTATCACAAAATCAACTCCAGATGAAAAATAAAAGAGCCATGTGGTGCTGTTATTTGTTCGAGCTCTTCCCATGACTCTTCCTGAAATATTTTTGACCTTGTTTGCAGGGATGAAGGAGAAGAAAGTCTTGTTTGGTCCCAGGAGGAGGAGGATGGGGCCGCAGCGCCTCAGTGAATGTTTAAGATTTCACGTCATCCTGCTCAGCCTCTGAGGGGCCGGGGGACTCAAACTCAGCTGGATCCCGCTGGTGGAGGCTGTTAAAGTAATTAGACGGCATTACTCTGACTGACAGGCTACAGGAGAAGGAAAGGGGCCACGCCTCACACGGGACCCTACAGCTTCTGCAGTAGGCACATCTTAAATTCAGCTAAGGCCCTTAGACGACTGTACACTCTCTGTGGGATTTGCCCTTTTGAATGATAATGGAAATCTTAAAGAGGGTCGGTTCACTTAAATTACCAAAAGACATTTGTCACTTATTGTGGTTTTTTCTTCCTGCGTATTCAGATATCCAGCCTCTCTACCAATATAATAATGGGAGTGAATTTTATTTGTGGTGCTCGCAGCATTAAAATCAAAGAAATTAAACAGCAACCGTGTTAAGTGTAACTTTGTTTAATCCAGACTTCACTGTCAACAGTTTACACTGGGGACTATTTCTCTGGTAGGAGATAGTTCCAGTGAAGACTGTTGACAGGCATGTCTGTGGTTTATCATTAATATTCTTCTGTACTTGTTTGCTCCTGTTGGTTTTTTTTTTGCTTTTTTTGAACCTGTGAGCATCACAAAGGAAATTCAATAAATGTTTATCTACCTCATGGAATTTGGGGCGACATGAATGAGAAGTCATTGGAGGAGAGGAGAAGGAGGTGAACTTCTACACCTTCTACATTTCTGTGAGGACTGGGCAAACTCTGACTACTAATGACAGTAGACAACATTAAAAGGCGTCCTGGTATATGCAGGGATGGAAAGAGTACTAGAAAATTGTATTCAAGTAAACATACTGCTCCTCTGAAGACATTTTACACAAGTAAAAGAAATTGTATAAAACTTTACTTAGATAAAAGTAAATAGTAGGTCCGTTAAAATGTACTCTGAGTAAACGTTACTGTGTTTCGTTTCATAAAAGAAAAGAAAAGAAAGAAAAATTCATACAATGATGACAATGCGCATTAACATGTTAACGTAAAGACTAGATAAACAACAACACACCACAGAGCCCTTATGTCCAACCAACACTAACTTCTGTTTCTACAGACAGCACTATGGACTCATAATTGGTGCAACCAGCGATTTTAAGCTACATATTAAATAGCCTGCCACGTAATTGTAATTGAATCCCTACACTGAAGGTAAGTGGAAGCATTTTTATTGTTTCTTTTTGTCATTTTGGAGAACTGGCTTAGTTTAGGTGACGAAAAGTACTTTGTTGAAGGTGAAGCTTTTGGTTTGCGGCTTCAAGTTTCAAGTCGCTTTTTAGAAATCAATATGTTAACTGTACTTGAGGCCGGTTGAAAAGAAGACATAAACACGACTCCAGCGTATTAATCTCACTCTGACTGGCCTTCATCATGGAGTAGTAACAACACCACGAGAAATGACAAACAACCCATCAGATTAGAAAAGCTCCAGTTCCAGTAAAGGTCAGCAGGGTCGGAGCAAATTTGTTTGCAATACTTCACTTTCTGCTGAGGGAATCATTATTTAAAGCTGTTGGTTTTTTTTTCATAGCGGGGCTGACACTAAACCATACATGCTGGGTTTTCAATAACACAACAACATCATTTATTCCTGATCGGGGCGCTTCCCAGGAGAGCCATGGCCTTCCCCTTTTGGACACTGAACATCCTAAATGAAAAATGTGTGCGTTAAGAGTCAAACCCAAGAGCATCTGGCAGTAAACAAGATTCTTTTAAAATTTTAGACTACAATTAGCAGTTTCCTTATTTTTTGCAACTTGCCAATCTGAACTCAAAAGTAAAAGAAAGGCCTAAATAGCATACAGCTGAGTCATTTAGGTTTAACTTCAGGAATCCAGTTTGGCTCCCAGCAGCGCAATTAAAAGTTTTGCCTCGGCCAAATCTTTCCAGATAATTTCCTGAAATGGCAGGAAATGAGACAAAGATTTGCTGCTAAGTAAATCTACATTCGTGCCCCATTACTCGCACAACCCACAGCTAAACGCGTGGAATGTATTTTGGTGCGAGTGTGACTTTGCAGCCAGGTTCGCATTACGTAGCAGGCGATGTTGAGCAATTTGGATGTGACTCGTGGGTGAATCACAGGCTGACACGCAACCTGGTCTCGACCGCAGTCTATACCGTTTCCACGCGTTGGGATGGCTGAAGCAGCCGTGGGAGGAGATGAGGAAATAATGCCACTGGGAGAAAAATGTGCAGCATGTCTCCAAACCTGTGTTAATGCTCAATGGGCTGTCAGTTATGAATCACCGACCGAGGTAAAGGAAGCGAACGCGCCAGTGAAACCTGCTTGTGAAGTAGCAGGGACAAAGCACTCACAGCAACCCTCCAAATCTTACCTGCCTCTGAACAATAAAGTGGTAAAAAGAGTCAAATACAGTAAAAGACAATCTACAGCCACGCGAGCAACTCTGAGGCCGTACGTTGAGCTGCATCCTAACAGCATCCCAATGACATTGCTACCATTCTGATGTTTAGCAGGTATAATAAGTACCACGGCTGACGTCCTAATTTGCCATGCTAGCATGATAACATTTGCTAATTTGCAATAAACACAAACTACAGCTGATGCTAATGTCATCGGTTTTGTAGGTATTTGGCCATAAACTAAAGTATTGGACAAATTCAAAGTTTGGCCTGATGACGGCGCTAGATGAAAAGTTAAGGCATCACCAAAGGGGGCGTGAATGACACAATGACACTGCCGATTAGACAGATAGATCATTTATATCATGTTCACCATATTAAACACAAGGTGCAGCTGAGGCTGATGGGAATGTCATTAGTTTTCAGATATTTGGTCATAAACCAAAGTATGAAAAGGCGACATTTTGTCATGGTGATGCTAAATGAAAAGTCAGGGAATCAAGTCAGTAAGAAACACTTGTCTTGAAACCATGAATGCATGTTCAAAATGTTATGCTAATCCATCTGGTAGATGTTGGAGTATTTCAATAATGCCTGCTGGAAAGAAATAGCAATAAAAAAAAAATGGTGTCATGACTGTGGGATGGGGGTGGTGGAGGAGCAGCGGCATGAACCGAGGAGTGCATTCCAGGGATGGACTCTTCCCAGTCTCCAGCCCCTCCATCACAGCAGCAGCTCTGGTTCCTCAGGATGCCCGTCTCCATCCCTGATGTTTCAGGCCAGTTGTGACTAATGTGCTAGTCACTGCAAAATGTCAAGTTTTGAGTTGCTCTAAGGCAGCTTTAAAATGTGTTTTTCTTTTTTTTTATCCAAAGATCCAACTAGGGAAAGATGGAGCAAAGGCTCACTAAAACAGGCGTAGTTTGAAATCATGGGAAATATGCTTTCCTGCTGAGAGTTAGATGGAAAGATTGATACTACTCCCCACTCCAGTACAGCCAACAATGTTTTGGCGCAGCCTAGTGAAAAATCAGTTCAGTGCATGCAGATAAAAAAAACAAAAAAAACTTAAAAGCTGTCACTTTCAAACATTTGACCACATTGCATAAAAAAAAAACAAACATTCCAAGTGTTTAAATAATCTAGTTGTTAAAACAGCAAGAGATATTGAGGTTTATGACAAAAGCCAGGCAACATTGTGTAAATAACACGGCGCTGTCATCAGCTTGTGCTCCGAGACGCCTGTTTACGTAACCATTTTCATAAAACAAACAGAACTGTCAAAAGAGAATGTGCTGGCTCTCCTCTATCTCAGTTAGGTAAACACCGATAATATTTGGACTCTAAAAAACAAGAAACTATTACGTAACGTTTCATGGACCATATTATGGGAACTCCTCCCAACGACTGATGTGCATCTACCAGTGCTCGACACAAAACAACAAAGATTTAGGATGATTATTACAGCCAGCAATTAATTACCAGGCCCTCCACAAAATCCAGTGATCCCTCAACTGCTCTGACCAGTGATGCATGATTTAATAAACAACCAAAAACATATTCATGTTACTAGCATTTTATTCTTTTTTTGAAAAAACAAACCATGTAATAAAAGAATCCGGGGTATTCGGGCGTTATACAACTATGTGTGACGCTTTACAAAAAAGCATAACTGTCTTACAATGGGAAACATTGAAATTAACTACATAATAAATACAATCTTCTTTTTAACACTATACAAGATGGTGTGTTACTGAAGGCGGGCCTCATCAGGCCTCAAGTAACATGCAACATCATATTTCTACTTAACTGGTAGGTGAGAAATCGTAACCATGACCGAAGGTAGGTGGGCAAAGGGGAATGTTTCAAGAAATATACACACACAGTACAGGCGGAAAGATGACAACCGAGAAAAAAAAAAAAAAGAAGGCATAAAAAGTTCACAAAGTCCAGAAATGTTGTGATTTTCTACACGTATCCTCATGTGTGTCCAGGTGTTCCAGTCGTCCTTATTTAAGTTGAATAGTCCTGCAGGATGATAGACAGACAACAAAAAATTAGAAAAATGACGTAGAAAATGAAGTACAGTCAACGATCAGAGTCAGAGATGCAACAATAAGTTGATCGGCAGAACATTTATCAGTAACTATTTTGATAACAAAATTACTGTTTTGAGTCATTTTTAAAAAATGCCAAATATTCACAATATCCAGCTGCAAAAATGTGAGAATGAGATGCTTAAATTGTGTAAAATTAATATATTTGGGTTGACTGTTGGTTGGACAAAACAACACATTTAAAGATGGAACAATTTTCTCACATTTTATACACAAAACTATTAAGAAAGTAATCGCCAGTTTAAGAGTTAATGACAATAACTGTTAGTTGCAGCCCAAATAACAGTAGTTTCAGATACATAAAGCAAAAGAACTTACAGCTCTCGGTTTCTTGTTAACCTTCATGTCAAATCTGCAAGAAAAACAAAAGCTGCGTTAGATAAACAGATCATGGTTTTAATGGCAAAAAACCAGAACCACCACTAATATCATGAAGTAGCCTAAAAGCAAGCCCATAACAAGAACACTAAATGACCATATGTTTATTCTTGTTTGTGCACAAATCTGCAGCCAAACCAGCATCTGACAAGACTAGCAAGGTTTTATTTAATTGCTGGAACTGGGGAAGCACACGTGAAATTAATCTGGGATCAGAGAGATATGAAAAACAACCCAGTAACAAGTGACAATATGTAATGGAGTTCAGAGTGCAGTAAAAAGTACAGAATGAAGTGTTGGACATGCAGTATGACTGAATAACTAGCAGGCTTAAAACTCAAAGTCTAGGTCAACAGAAGCAGGCAGACAGCAGGACAAACGGTGGAAAGGTTGAGGATGGGTTTTACAGCAAGCAGGATGTTTTAACACCACGGGAGCAGGAAGTAAAATTCAGACTTACTCAAAGTCATAATCAAACATGGCAGAAGGACTGAGAGGGGGGGGGGGGGGGAAGCATTAGGGGAAGGAAGAAAGCAGCAGCTGTTAGTTCACCAACCTCAGTCTAAAGTCCTACGCCTACATAATTCTGAGTGAGAGAACCACTTCTTCACAGTGTGTTAGGGGAAGCACCTGCTGTGTTAATCTGTGCTTGGAACAGCGAAGCCTGTACAGTTTGGTATTTAATAGGTGGGCATCATTAAACACTGCAATGCAACTCATTAGATCGCCTTTATATTGTAGTGTCAACAATATTTCTACTTAACAAACCAGTAATGTGTCAACGGCTTGTTCGCCCAATCAAAATACATCGACTCGTGACAAAACTAGACTTACCAATAAACAGTGAGTGCGTTTACATACAATGTTTAACTACGTGTTGGATCCCCCAAAATATAAGAGGTTCCCATGACAACTAAAGGGTATGAGAAAAGAAAAACATATTGCATTGGCCCAAAAATAAGCTTTCCCAGAAATTACATTTCAAGGACCTTAGATTTCTGTATTCACTACATCAGATATTCCTTTCACGTCAACAAGAGAAAAGGGACGAGGACTAACTAATCCGTGGGGAACATTGGGATTGGGAATCAGTGTTTTGCTCAAGCACACTTTGACATTTGGACACGAGGAGCCTGGGATTGAAATGCCAACCCTACCTGCTGCGCCACAACCACCCGATCATTACACGTTGCTATGCATCCTGGTATTCAAAATGCAATTAATTTATCTTAATTCAAAGTCTGACTGAAACTGACACATAGCCTCTATAAAAGTCTAAAGAGTCGGCTTCTACAGATAAACAGTTGACTTTTTAGAATATTCAGACTAAGTCATGGTAGCAAATCAAATTCCGCTAATCAGGAAATCCTGTACTTGAATGTCTATTAACAGAATATTCAGGAGGAAAAAAATAAAAGCAGATACACTGCGTCTTGTAACGCGATTATGTACCTGTGTCTGTTTTTGTTCTTTCTCTTCTTGTGGCTTGCGTGATGGCTGCCTGAGGAGGAGGAGGAGGCAGCCTTCTGAGGTTTCAGGTCCTGCAGCGTGGAGTCCACGTCTTCTGTGTCGTCCTGGCTGGGCTCGTTCTCTTGGTTCTGGAGGTCTGGGGAGCCGTCGCTTTCTGTGCCGCTGCCCGCCTCACCTGACGGGGACCCAAACCACAGCACAAACTCGCGGTCAGAAACTACGAAGGAGAAACCGCTCCGACGCTGCTTGGCTCGAGAAGATTACAAAAGCAACTCACGTTTTTCATTCATGTGATCCGGTATCCCACCGAGTGCACATACCGCCTGTTATTCAAAGCACAGTTGCATTAGTAGTTCTTCTACTTTATTGTGTGAAAAAGTCCAGTGAGAGAGGAACTTACTGCAACTGATGTGACAGATGACTTGCTGAATAAACGCTCAGCTTCCTTGAATTTCCTATTCCTTCTATCGGTCTTACTATTGGAGTTCCTGGCAGAAATAGAAAAATGCGGCAAGGTTAGTAGCTTATGACCAAGTGGAACATCGCAAAGTTCCCACCGTGCACCTGATCACTAACGCCGAGTGTTGAACCACGTCCCTGTCATTTTACATCTTACAACAAAGCTGAAGAAAACAAGTGTGGTTTACAGTAAAGCAATAAAAGGGCTTGCTTACACACACAATGTACTTGCTTATTTTGAGATGATCGTGGCTCTTGTGATAAGTGTAAAATCCCTTAATTTCCTGCACGAGTCTTAATCATTTTCCTTCTAATCGCACAGATACTTACTTTTGGTTGGTGAGGTATCGGTCCCACCCTCTGATGATGTTGCCGTACATCTGGGTGTCTTCTAGGTAGCTGCCTTCAAATGCATAGATTTGTCTCTCCAGGTTCACCAGCGTCTCCTACGATATTCAAGACATTTAGGGATCCGACTTACATTAACTGTGGGGGGGGAAAAACGAGTAAGCCAGGCGCACAGATGGCCACATCAAATGTGTGGGCATGGTGCTTGTCAAGACTGTTGATTTCGTGGTGTTTTTTTTTTTGCAGAGAGAGAGAGAGAGGAGTCACTTGAGATGCAAGAAGGAGGGACAACTTCTACAAACTAACATTTACTTAAAACGGTATGACGTTCCCCGTGCAGTGCAGTATGTAGGTTGACCGCTAGCCAAACTAACCACGGACGCATAAAACGTTACTTACGCCCCCAAGAAGCCAACATAACGCGAGAACTCTGCCAAACCGGGCGGCGGCTAAAATGTAGCCATGCTAGCTAGCTAGCTAGCATAGTCGGCCAACAACGCTTCAGCGGTGCCCGTGAGCGCCAAAGGGGCAATATTTAAAAAACAAAAATAGATATAGCAACACTTGAGTGTTACACAATTACGCGTCGCCAGCAGCGACGACATTAGATAGGCAATAGTTAACAACGTGACACTCTATAGTATTGTCTAGCCCGCTAGCAAGAGATACTAGCGCTACTGGAGTGAACTGTGGAGAAGCGCAAACCTAGAGCTAGCCGAAGTTAGCGAATGCTACCGTTAGCTTAGCGCCCAGCAAGGCCTCGGCTAGCAGACGCCATACGCTGGGATCAAAGTTACAGTCCGTTGCGATTCTAAATGGCGAAACACGTCAATGGCGCGTTCGTCGCTGGGGGATTTGCAACAGCACGAACTTACGGCAAGTTCTTGTTTCCTCTTCACCAACTCGGCGAGCTCCCGGCGGGTGTCTGGGATCTGCGGCGGAGTCGCCTTCGCATGCATCGCCATGATGGATGTGTCGTTAGCTAACTGGAAACACAACAGACGCGGGCTTGGCGCACAGCGCCCGACGAGCGGCCGCGTTAACGCGAGGTGGCGCTAAAAGACCGCAACAGGACGTCGGCTCGCTGTTTTTACGTCGCTATAGAAACATGGCCTGCGGTCTGGAGTTGAATATGGCTTCAGATTCACTGACTTTCCGCGTGATCTCCAGCTGAGCCATGGGGCAACATGTCCTAAAAAACGTGAGTGAAAGCGTAATGTCATTTTTTATTTTTTGCTTAAAGACTATAATGCGAGATAATGGTTTGTTTTGATCTCGAAGCAGATAAGATGTCGGCTTATACAGTTTCAGTTCCAACGAAACACCAAAGAGTGCTGATAACAAAGGAGGAGAAGAAGGGCTTTTCGTGCCAAGCCAAGAGATTCCCTTCACGCGTCTGCCAGGTGGGGAACGCTGACTCTCCCGACATCACTGAAGAAATGCATCATTAAAAAAGAAAAGAAAAACAGCAACTGACGGTGCAACATGTAAACACGACGATGTGTATTTGTTTCAGAATGAAAATCCAGGACCAGGCAGCTATGGCTGCATCTCCAGCGCTGAACTCACACGTCCATCCTTCTCCAAGAAAGGCACCGCAGGCTTTGTGGCGTCCAAGGTCAGGTCCCCGGGTCATTTGCACTGATTTCAGGACCAGGATTATAGAAGTACTGGGGTCAAGTCTGATTTCCCGACATGGCATGAGATGGTAATGTCGGTTCAGTCGTGGCCCTCAGAGGATGAATCCTACTGACTTTGGTGATCACCTCACGTTTCCTCTCCTCGCCATCAATAGGCTGACTTTTGTAGTGTGCAAGTGTGCAGTTTGGTACACACATTCGTGCTCCCCTCAGGAGGAATTGTAGCAGCGTTGGCGACCCCTTAGCTTTTCATCAGTACACCCTCACAGAGCGTGTCCGTAGACCTTTGCCAGTTACTGTACACAAATGTCCCGTAGTTGCTAAATCCCCAGACAAAATGCAGATGACACGGCCTCAGTGGTAGTTATGGCCCTGAAGCTGAGATTAGATTCTGTGAATATGCCACAAGACATTTTTAAACACAGCGCGAGCCATTCAAATGTCTTCATCCTCTCCAATAGGCCGCCAGGGCTTCCAGTAACCCACTGAGGGCCACTCCAGGACCAAATGCGTACAACCTGCAGAGCTCCTTCGCACACAAGTATGACTTCAACGTTGGAGTCTCCAGGGTGTTCAGGTTGCCTGTGGCTGTGCAGCTGGATGGTCCCAAGCACAAGTCTCCAGCCCCGAACCAATACAATGTATGCATGTATGCGCATTATTCAAGTTGCCTTTAAAGACTATCTTCTGACAGTCTGTGTTGTGCATCCTGTAGTTAATGTGTAGCTTCTGGTTTCTTCTGTATGGACAGATCAGCTGTGGTAGCGGAGCGAGATTCTCCGCAGTGGTTGGTACATCAGCTTTCCTTTCAAAAACTGGACGCGTCTCTTTTGACCCAAACAAAAATGTGCCATCGCCATGTAAATTCCCTGTGTAAAGTCATGCATAATCTCATTTTATGGTGTTTTCTGAATTGCGTTCAGCTTGGTTTCAATCTTACATCATGCATTTGTTAAAGGCCACTACGAAGTGAACGACAACGTAATCCAGCCCGGCTCCAAGGCAGTTTTGTCCCCCTTTAAATCAAAAACCCTGAGAATCCCTGCTCCAGTGGACAACCGTGTGCCAGGCCCAGGAGCCTACAGTCCCCATCAGACCCCTGCAAAGGTGAAGAGGACCATCCTGCCGTGAGTAAACACGCAACATGGATTTATGGATTTGGGTATGTGTTCCCCAGTTTCTTCTTTCCAATAGTCTAAGAATGTATATTCTGTTAACTGTTTCAAGGAGGGGATATTATTTGGCAATATCAGCGCCTCCTCTGATTGTGCCTAAGGACCCTCCCTTGCCAGGCCCTGGGCAGTATGACATAAGGGATTATAATGGCCTGTCTAAGCATCCCATGCCCACTGCTGCATTTGCATCCAGAACTGAAAGAATACCCCAAAACTCACAGGACGATGTGAGGCCAGGTCCAGGTAATGCCTAAAAACCCACCACATAAACCATACATGCTTTTTACAGGACATTTTGGTTGTTGGTATGTTTTGCTGCTGGTTGGTATTTTTCTTATTTCTGTTAATACAGATGATGTGATATCAGAATATTTCCAGTGCAGCTACAGAAACCATTTTGGCTCCCTAAAACATGATGAACAATAAACACTTTTTCATCCATTTATTTATCCAAAATAATAGATTTTCTTTTATCATTTAATATAGTTCATACACAATTGCAGAATAGGCTGTACCACTGACTTCGGCAGCAGGGTGGTTGGGGTGTGGAATGCCACCATTTTCATGTCCTACTTTGCCGGTTGTAGTCACATGATAATTTGTACATATTTAAATAAATAAATTGGGATTAGATTAGGCTTTCAATGCATATGCATCCTTACTCTCGGGACTGTTGAAACTGAGTGAAGGAAATGGCTGATTTAGATACATGTATGTATATGTATATGTATATGTAAGTGAGGCAGGGTAAGGAAATGTAGCTGTGCATTCAAATGTAATGATAACGTTTCATTATAAAGTAACTCCTGGCATCTGCCTAGGATTTTTCTTTTAATCCTTTCAGCCCCATTTTTTAAGTCTCACTGTTAACCACATATTATTAGTCTTGTTCCTTATGAGCAAAATGACCTATCATCCTTAGTTGTAACTGTTTTTGTATGTTGTTATATGGCTATCCAAGAAACAGGTTTTAAGTTTGGTTGTCTTGATGAAGTCGGGGAAGATGCTTTTGTAAATAATTTACACTTTTGATCCTTGACACCTATAAAGTCAGAAAGGTTAGTGAGTGCAAGCTGCTTACTTTGACCAAAGTTTTGTTGTTGTACTTTCACGGTAGTTAACAGTAGCAATAACATATAATGTCTTAGAGTATTTCAGTTGCTCAGTATGTATGCAAGTGATAAATTAAACCTTCTCTCATTCTTTCCAGGTTTCTATGATCCACAAATTTTGCCAAAGCAGTCCTTCTTCTACAATGACTCCAGGGTCTGGATTCCTGTATGAAGCTTTCAAGTAAAACTGCACTGCAGATATGTAAATTATTCGCATTTATCTGTATCAACAATGCTTCTATGCAAGATATGTGTCTATGTTTAAATGTACACAAGTTCATGTATCTCTGCCATTCTTTTAGATCAGTATTTGTTGAGGGAAATTAAATGTTTGCATCAATTTAGTCTCTATTTCTATGTTTAAGTAGGCCAATAAGATGTAAGATTGTTGAGATATTTTAGAAGATGAATCGTATACAGTAATTATTTTTCCATAGTGGTGATGTGAGGGAATGCCAAAACACTCGAAAAGCCACGTTGTATCCTCGCCTCAGTTTCCTGATGCTCTAATCTGGAGACGACATAGCAGCAAGTGCTGCTGCAGCTGCTGGTCCAGTCAGTGGTGCGCCATGGTAACAGCTGAGAGCTTGAGATGACACCACTGTGCCAACTGCTAGAGGGCAGGCAGAGGCGTGGAGTGTGACTGTATGTGAGCAATGTGACTGACTGGGCATGAGACAGGGATGGTGTTTAACCCGAAAGACAAATGGACAAATCAGTCACTCCCTTTATCAGTCACTTCTCTACCCAACCAGTCGAGGCAGATGACGCCCACCCAGAGCCTGGTTCTGCTCGAGCTTTCTGCCTGTTAAAGGCAGTGTTTCCTTGCCACTGTCGCCCAGCGCTGCTCATGGTGGAAATGTTGGGTCTATACATATAGAGTTGGTTTAGACCTGCTCTATATTAACAAGTGCTGTGAGGTAACTGTTATGATACAGCGCTATATAAATAAAATTGAATTGAATTTATCAGATGTGATATTGTTACAACAGTGGCTACACACACAAAGCACAAATAAAATTAAAAGAAACAGGCACGTTAACTTCCTGCTGGTCCCCTGGCAACTGCAAAACAAAATTGTCATTTTTACACTTCAGTTTTTGTACAGATTAAACCGTTTCAGAGGTGCTATTAGATGGATTTTAATACCTGTAGAGCCAAGCTAGCCGTTTCCAGTCTTTATGAGGATCTAAGCTAACTGCCTGCTAGCTGTAGCATCATATTTGTTGTACAGACATGAACGTTGTATTGATCTTCTCATCTAACTGCCAAAGAGCGAGTAAGCATAATTCCCAAAATGTCGAACCTCTGCTTTAACACAAGTTTTCTCTCTGTGAAGCTGTTTCAAACATTGTCGTGGCATTTTGTGTTCACCAGATGCAGCCGTTAACGTGGATATGAACGCCACGGAGAGATATCTGCTCTCAGGAAATGACAGAAGAAAACAACAACATGGTGCCAAAGACTTGTTATTTACACCTCCTGCCTATTTCCATCTGCAAACCCAAAGGATGCGATCCAGTTTAAACCGCAGCGTCATCTGCTTGCAAGGAAACCATTTGGAGATTTTTCCCCTAGCTGTGCTCTCGATAACCGCACCAACTGCAGACATGCTTCACTCCCACACTGCAGCAGCTGTGGTTATATTCAGACTCTGACTTCAGCAGTGGGCTCTCCAAATATGTGTACTCCCACTGTAAAACCAAGCCATTGTGTAGTTGGGGGTTTTACAATAACGAGAGCATTTTATAACTCTCCTTTGCAGACAGAAATGTGCTCTCCCCTCTAGTCAAACTTGCAGGGAGGATCCAGACGAATGTTTCAAGTGTAACTGCAGGCTTTTTGTTAAGAGTCTTTTTGTAGTGCTTTTGTTCTAGTGTGTGTGTAGGAGGGGCAATTAAGTACATGCTTCTATGGGTTTATGGGAGGCTCTCTGAACCACCCCATGTCTTATTCAGGTGCAGGCGAGTACGAACATGCACTCCCTCAAAGGAAGTCTCACTGAGGAAGCTCTTTGCTGTAGGAAAAGTTCAAAGCTGCAAGTCGCTCATGGACCTTTGCTGATTAAAACTCTTACCATAGTAATGCATTTAGGTGCTCTATCCAGGTAGATTAGATCTATCTGTAAATGATGCCTGTAATAGTCTGAGGGATCCAATAAAACAAATGTGTCTTGCTAAAGTGATGTTGCCTGTATCAGAGCTAATCATGTCAGCTTGAGCTTATGTCTGCTGCTTGGCGGTACATCAGTGGATTGCACGCAAAATTTGTTCTGCTGTAATTTCATGAGTCTTACGTAAAAACGTTTAAAGACACGCCGTGTGTTTATGGAGTCTCTGAGGATCAGAACATGAAGGTTTAATGAAATAATATGACAAGTTTTCCAATCCAGTATGAGGTCAGACATTTAATTTGTCCAATACTTTGGTTGATGATCATCTGTACTTTATGTTTAGAGCTAATTAGGTAATGTTAGCATGCTAGCACACTAAACTAAGACGGTGACCATGGTGAACATTATACCTGCTAAACGTCCATCAAGTTCATTTGTCACATGTAGTCACAGAAGTGAAATGTAATGACAAGTGTCAGCATGTTGGCATTGTCATGCTGCAAAGCACCGCTGTGCCTGAACGCAGCCTGACAGAGCTGCTGTAGACTCTTTGTTATTATATGTGTCCTTATATAGACAGTGTGGCTGTCAACAGATTCATACTGCAGTGGATGGTAGATGAGACCTGAGGGGAACTTAAAGGTTTTCTGTAGCCTCTCTATCATTTCACTGCCATCTGTGAATACCATCACCGCTGCAACAAAGAGTCCCTTCACTGAGCGAGATGCACTCAGATAAATTAGGTCATTTATTTTGACGTTGTACGTCTGAAAATGCGGCACGCCACCCCCCCCCTTCTGCAACACGTGACTTACAGTAGCAACACAACAACAAGCGCCTCTCAACATGTCTGATCTCTGATTTTTCTGAAGAAAGAGATTGCAGATGGAGATGCAGAAGTGGAAACACAGCAACAAACACTGTAACATGGATATATGTTCGTATACTGTGTGTGTGTTCAGGGACAGACAAAGGTTCTCGTGCAGATGGACAAGATAGACAAGGCCTTTCCCGCACTGCTGTATTACATTTCTTGCCGTTGCATTTCCAAAGCCCATTACTGCATCAACAAATGTCTTTTTTAACTCCAGACTCAACAACACAGCCGCTCGCTCCCTGACAGGCACCAACAGTTCAGATCCAACTCCATTAGTCGTGATGGAGCTGCTTCTCTTCCCCCTTTCATGTGTCGCAGGGCGGCCGGTGGATTGATTAGCAGTGTTTCAGCACATCACAGGCCAATGTTTAGCCTCCATGTACCAAGCTTGAAGGAATTTTTCCCCCCAAAAGAAGAAGCTATCATCCACTCAGCCATAAGTCAGGTGAAGTTTGTCTTTTAGAAAGATAAGTGTTTGGTCATTTGAAATTAGAATTTTACCTTGAAAAGTTTGATTTTTAGGCTGAACTATAGTGAATAGGAAAGCGATGAAAAGGTAGACCAACCACAGTGAATGGCCTGGATCATCAGCCGCAACCCAGGTGCTTTTGAGTCCTGAAGAAGTATGTAGTGTCTTCACCAAGCTAAGTGGGTCATGCATATTTTATCTCTCTGGTAAAGCTCACATACATTTGGCCTATTTAGCATTTAGTATAACTTAACATCACGTTAAATTATCCATCTGCTCTAAAGAGTCTCAAAATGAGCGTTCAGGGACATTTTATTATAATTTTTAAAAAACATATTTGTCATCAGTGCCATCCCTTATGTCCTGCAGCTTCAAGGGAAAAAACAACTCTAAACACAGACGACCTAATTTTTAAATAATCAAGATTTTTTTTATCCAAATGGCCCAAGAAAAAGCATAGTTGGTGTGATTCTGGTCAGACTATTTATAAAAGGCCTCTAAGAAGATGAATGACACTCTGCACTTTTTGCTCTTTACTATCTTCATCAGTGAGAGAAGAGGCAAAATGTGCAGAAGAGGAAAATTGACCATCATCCAAGTGTTTTGACAATATCCAAATTATCCAGGAATTGTCATATTTAGGGGTTCCCATAGCTATTTTGATCAGATAACCCCCAAATGTAACAGTCTTTAATACCATGCCATGGTGTCATATACAGTTCATCCTTTTTGTATGTTTGTTCTCTTGAGATTTTTCCTTTTTCCTCCTGCTGCTTCTCTTCTCATCAGAGAAGACTGAGCAGAAGATTCCCCCCTGAGAGCCTGGCCTCCTCTGTCTCCTGCAGTGGCAGGGGAATTTGATTTAAGCAGGTGGTGTGCAACATTTTTCTGCTTATATAGTATATCCCTAAGGAAATCATGCTTTTTCTACAATGTATATTAGGTTGTGTATCTATCAGTGGTAGGTTTATAGACCTTTGAAGGCTACTTTGTGTTGCTTTTTTGTTAGTTTTATTAGTAGAGATGCGTGAGATTTCTGTCTATTGTATCTTTATGACATTAATATTATAATAAGTATTTTTCTTAATGGATTTCTTGTCCGTGAAGTAAAAAGAAGGCTTTTACAGTTACAAACTGTTAATGATCAGTATGTATAATTGCTGTAATTACACACACAGTCCCTTTGATACGCTGTAATGACATGAAGTCGCCTCGTTCCAGGCAGCAGAGCTGATTTCAGCTGCTGGAAATCATCTGATGGGTCGAACCATTCGCGGAGTCAACAGCACAAGAGTTACGAGAGCACTTCCGTCCTGTTCCTGTGGCTGAAACCGACGGGAGAGGCCTTACGGGAAGCAAAAATGTAGTGTTTCACGTTTTTAGTACGTGCTCGTTAGATTATTTGGATTGGCGCTTGCGTGGGTAAATTAGTTTCCTTCCTCGCGAGACAGTTGGTACGGTCCACTTGTCCGGCATGCGGGTTTTCGGCGGCGTGAAGCTAGCAAGAGGAAGGAGGCTACAACCGGAAGTCAAGCAATCCTGCTTTCAGAATATAGCTACTTTAAAACGTTGCCAACGTCAAATGAAACACTTTTTATGCTATTGTCCAAAAACAATTTTTCTTAGTAATTTTGTATAAATAATATAATTTCAACCGTTGCGAGGAGTAGCACGAGCTCCTGTGAAATTACATTGAAGCTGTTCCACTTTGTCGTAGAGAAACCTCTGGTGAAACAGCTGTATTTTCATCATCAAAATATGAAATTATTACAATTTTTTTGTATTATGTGTATTTAGTGTTGTACGTCATTGTGTGTTTTATTTGTGACTGCAGACCAAACTTGGCTTTAAGCTCGATCTGGTACAATACGTTCAAGGGCAACTTTATGGTTATATATTTATTACAGCCTGTGCGTGTTGAATGTTATGCCATGTCATGGTTTGTTACACATTTGTCTGTAAAATAAATCAGAAAGATATGCTAAAAAATGTGCATACAGTAGAGCATCAAAGCCAATTCTCGACTTTAGAAACAATAGTTTTCCAAAAAAGAAAGTGAACTCAAGCTCCACTTGCTAGCTTTGTCTGGAGCCTCCGCCTGCATCTCTTCCTCTGTTGTCATGGAGATAGCTCAGCCGTCTAGGTCATTTGACATCAGACGAGCTATCTCTAAGTCAACTGAGCAAGGGACAGAGATGCAGTTGAAAGCCCTGGAAAACCCTAGTTGGTGGACCTTGAATTGTGCTTCTGGCAACAAGGTTGTTTTATTCTGACCATCCTGAGCGGAAGTGACTTGTCTCATCCTTTGTAACTTGACTCCGGTCCTGCGGCTCACGGGACTCGCTGGGTCCTTTTTTATTCCCGACCCGCACTGTAGCGTTTCCTCCCGGATTGGACAAGAAGTTTTCTTACAATTTAACATCTTTAAACATTCCCAGCTGTTTCCACTCGGATCTTGTTCTATTCCCACATTATTATTTATTTTTTTGGGGGTCACTTCTCCCCCCCTTTTCCATTCCGGTTGGATTTACAAAGGGCGTGTTTGGGCGATCTGCACCGGGAGTTTCATCTCCTGCGACCCTGAGGAATGACAGCATCTGGAAAGGCACTGCGATCCGCCTGAATGGAAACGATGGAATATAAGGGGCTTGGACGTCGTTTCGAGGAGAAGCTGACGCTGACAGACAAACGTGAGTAGCCCGCGTCACAGTCAGACGTCCACCAAAACAGGTCACGAATAACGTCCCTGTAGAATTGAGGCGATGTCCCTAATCCCCTTTTTTCTTTCTTTCGTTTTTAAATCTACCCGTCATAATGAAAGTTGTGTCGTTATTTCCCAGGATGTCAGCCCTTGTTTATGAAAGCACCTTCCTGGGGAGCGAACGTCTTAGATTCAACAGCTGCAGCGGTGCAACACATCTGCTTCCTCTCACTGAAATTGCTCTTGTTTTTTTTTTTTTAAAACGGGGGCTGTTTGTCCACCCTGGCAACCACGCTGTGGTGCCTCCACACCAAACAGGCATCTCTAACAGGCGGCTCCTAACCAGCAGACACGGAGTGAGAAATGGCCCACAGACACAGGCAGGCAGGCTGGTGCGTCTCCGCCACACGTTGTTAGTGAGATGCTAAACAGATCCCCCGCAGGAAAACTCTTCCCCCGTCTCCTCCTGGTGCCTTGCTCGAGAGCACGCCAGCAGGCTGATGTGGCGCAGGGCTGCAACGTCTGCGTCCCCAGCAGCTCAAGGCTCCTGACTCTGCTCAGCATCTGTGCAGCTGATCCAGTAGCCCAGAGACCATTTTCGACCACCATGAGCTGATATGAGTCCTGATATTAGATAGTAGTCCTATAATGATTTGTGGTAATTACAGCGACGTGTTTGCTGTCTCAGAGGGAAAAGGCGAGAGGGACTTTTTCCAACTTAATTAGGCTGATATGCACTATAATAAAGCACAGGAGAGAAGCCTCATGCTGCCTCCACCTCCATCACGCACCTCCCCCGTCACCTGTGTGCTGGTAGAAAGCCCCCCCCCCATGTCCACTTGATGTGGAGAGCGTTGGATGGAGGGAGAAACAATCTGCTGCAGCTTTTTTTTTTTTTATATCACCGCAGAGGGAGGCTGTCATGGCGAATCTCTCGCTGCATATGTGGGAGTCTGTATGTACAAGTTGCTAGAAGAAGAATAGCAGCTGTCGCCCGACGACGGATGCTGGAATCTTCAGACCAATATTAATATCAGCATTTGGCCGTTTTTTTCTTCAACATAAACATATCATCTTTATCCCTTAGATTTGTTCTTCTTTCAAATTGAGACCAAGAAATTAACCGAGCAGGACATTTTAACAGTGTAGAAGTCAAGTTGTCAGCGCTCCCTAGTTGTCAAACTATGTAATGGTGACACTGATTGGCGTCTTTGCAGTGCAACGTCTTGTTACGTATCATCTGACAGATATGTGTGCAGTAAATCTTATACTGGGCCTGGACGACTGATCGTTCTAGCTCTAACAGGAAAAGCCCTTTAACAAGCGAAAGCCTGAATGTGACGTACCCAAAATAAAGTGGTTCCTGTTCGTGGCTCCTTTCGGTTACAGTCACGATCCTTGTCTCGCCTGATAAGGAAACTCTTTGGCGTTTACCATCAAAAAGTCAGAATTGGCCTAAAGGTTTTGGTACTGTAAGGTCACTGTCGCAGTGATATTTGGATCTTAAAATGGTTTACGCTGGTAGAATTGTGAGGCCTCGTGCTTTTTAAACGTGTCATTTTGTCAACGTTGGCTAAGGATTTAGCTGGATGCTGCATGTTCATTGGCCAGGAGGCGGCAGGTGTCATCCTGTGCGTTTTCCGAAGGCATGGGAGTCAATCTCGAGGCTGTGTTTTGGTGCATGTTTTGGCTGCAGGCCTTCTGCCGAGAGCCCCAGCGTGCAGTGGGGTTGCTCAACGTGTGGCGTTATCAGGAATGCTAGTTGCCGAAAGAGGCAGCGGCGTTAGATAAACAGAGACATTCTTCCTCTCTGACTCTACGTTCTTCGAGCTGCGAGTCTCATTCTTGCACAAAAACAAAAAACGTAGGAAGAAAAGGAAAAGTGCCGGCAGAGCGGTGAGAGGGGGGATCGTTATCCCGCATCAATGTGGTTTATTCAGGTCTGAGGTTTAGTTTAGCCCCTAATGCTTGTGGGCCATTGACATCCCCAACGCACATACACACCAACGCACGCACACTTGACCTCATCTTGCCTGTTATCCCATCACACCCCCTGAAGCCAGTCAACCAGCGACATTACGACACGTCTTCCTGCCTGCTGTGTGTTTCGGACTCGATGCTACAGAGGACAGAAAAGGCCGGACTTTCTCCTTTTGGGGAAACAGCTAGCAGGCTTCCTTTCCTTTTTCCAACTCTGCAAGCGCCGGAGTCAAACCAAGCCTCTCCAAGACGTGACATGTTCAAAGGCTCTCTGTTTGCAGCGCACAATAGGAGTGGCTCCGGCGTCGTTCGCTGAAACAATTCACCTTTTGTGTGCTGCAGACAGAGAACCTCTGCGCTTGTTCCCGAAGGCGTTTAAGTTGTATACGTAAGGACTCCTTCCCAGATGAAAACCTCTCTTTCCGGGCCTCTTCCAGCCCCGCTGGCCTGCAGTCAGAGTCTCTCAGTGTGGAGCTAAACACTCCTCTGTGGAAGGAATCATGAGACGTGGACTCGCTTTGGCCTTGCAAAGCTTCCCAGTCGTGCTGACGTTATGTTCCTGGCACACGCTAAACATCGCAGCCAGCCTGGAAACACAGATCTTGGCCTTGAAACCTTCTGCCACCAGCTTTTGATTTGCCGCCATCATCAGTCATCCTTTACCGTTAAACTCAGAAAAGAAGTGTACTTAGTGTTTGTCTGTATTAATATAGAAATATAGTATATAATGTAATAAAACAGAATAACATATGAACATAATATAGTATAAATGTGCCACGGTTGTCATAGTAATCTACCCGTGTGCCAGGTGAGAATGGAAAGCTTGACGGTAGCAAACAATCAATGAATCATGAAAATAGTTGCAGATTCATTTTCTCTTGATCGACTAATTGTTGCACCTAAAACAGTTTAATCCGAACATCTGAGAGTTTTTCTTAGCAGCCTGGGCTTTCTGTTAGCATCAGAGGGAAAGAATAAAACCCCCCCAAAAAAACAAAGACAACGCTCCCCTCAGCTCCTGCAGTCAGACGGGGCTCAAGTTCTCACAACTCTGCCAACTGTGTCTCGTTGGCGGCCTGTACGGGTGGGAGAGCAGAAAGGGCTGCTGGGAGGGTTGGCTATGGACGGGATCGGCTAGAGGGACTCTGAGAGACTGGACGGGGAGTCCAGGTTTTTTTAGGCGGGTCGTTGTTGTAGTTTGAGTGGATCCTTGAAGAAGAGGGAAGGAAGGAAGGAAGGAAGGAAGGAAGGAAGCAGGCCAGCGCGCTCTCCCCTCTTACGCTCCACGTCAGCGATCCCTGTGACCAGCTGCTGTAAATCAGAGCCTTGACTCTAACCGCTCACACAGGGAAGGAGAGGAAGTGCTTCTGCTGCCGGGTACGAAGAAGGAGAAGATCGTAGCTGCCTGAGCCACAGACCAGTCATGTTTCCGGCATTCCAAAAAGCAGAAATCATGAACGGGACGTTGATATTAATAATCCTGCTTGCAGCATAATCCTGTTAGGGAACGGTGTGAGGCAGCGGTTAGACACCTACCCATCTGCACATCTGGCAGATAAAGTGCTGATGTCTTTCTGATTCAGCAATATGCACAAATACCCCAAATGTTTCACAGTTAATCCAACTTTCAGTTATGACCTTTTTAGCCGTGCACTTCCCAAATATCACTTTTGCTCAAGTTAGGTAGCTGTTAGTGCTAATGCTAGCTACGTATTCCTACCCATTTCTTCCTCCGTTTGTTCCACATTATCCGCCGCTGCCGCTTCAGGAAAGGCCAAACGCATCACTTCCTGATTGTGCGCCAGAGGATGTTTAGTATTAACCTCTACGACGGAGTCAGACTTGAATCACTGTTGTATCTATCAATAGAGGTGTGGACTCTGGACTTTAACAGCGATGACTTCTTTTTCCCCACTTTTTCTCCTCAAGCCCTGAGATTAAACTGTTGTTGTAAAGTGTGCAGGGAAAAATGTCAACCTGGCAGAAGGGAGGGAAACGTGTTTGGCGCAGTCGACTAAATAATGACCTGTTTAGGACTCAGAACGCAAAGGATAGGACTTGGACTTGACTTGGGACGTCATAGCCGAGATTTGCGACTTACTTGGGACTTGACTTTGTCCCACATCTGTCTCACTGTTGCACACAGTATGATTTGGTACATTGAGCAGTTGTCCGGTCACATTTCTGGATAAAAACTTAAATGAAACGGTTACATGACATAAGATGTTTGATTAATTAAAATGTTTGTTCAATTTAAAAACAACTTTGCGGTCTGTTATGACACAAGTGCTTTTTTGAAGAACTGGTTGATTTATGGTTACTGGTTACTTCACAGACCAGGCTGGCAGATTAATTGTTCGTTTCGGCCCGACACAAGATTACAGATCTGATGAGACGGTCACTGTCAGTTTGTCGATACTTGCTGCAGCTGCAGTGTGCCGAGGTCCGATACCCAGCGTTGGTTCCTGGGAACTGTTACATGAATTTGCCCTCCGAGCCAGAGCTGCTCTGCACTTGAATGTAGGTTAAATATTCAAGCTGAAGATTCACTTTGATGCGTTAGACAGAGCATCTACAGTATTGATCGTCTCCTCGGGGCCTCTCCAGCTAACCCAAAAGCTAACCCCCATTACCCATGATGCCTGGCACTATTTACTGGATGTTTTTGCTGATGTGCTCCTCCAACCTCAAGGGAATCACTAACAGATGCGTCCCTCCGTCCTCCTGCTTTGAAGTGCAGATAACATTTGACGTTTGTGCCCACTTAAAACACACACACACACACACACACACACACACAGGACCCACAGGCTGTATTATTAGATCACGGATGATGGCTGATGCTTGCTGCTAACAGACTGTACGACTGCAACCTAATTTAATCTAAGAGACGGGACAACTCCTAATAATAATAAAAATACACATATGATCAGCCATCTTGACTTAAAACAGATCTGACAATGGTCCATGGTCCACAAACACGATGCGGTGTGTCAGATGTTGTGTCAGATGCGTTCTCGGTGTTTTTCGGCCCTCCAGACGGCTATTTCTGAACGGCAGACGAGCAGTATTAAACCAGGCAAGAGTGCAGCGTCTCCTGCTGCACCAGTCAGTTGATTAGCTCTGCAGTCTCCTACAATGACGCCTCATAAATTAGAAGGTTAAAGCTGTAAAATATTGGATGCAAAAAGTGCCCAAAACATCACAACTAACAACTGTAATAATGTTTATCATAATATACGGCAAAGAATATGTGTAGTGTTTCTCATCTTTCCTTTTTTCTTTTTAAATGCGTCATTGACGATAACATTAAAAAAATGATACCTGTTTGTAAAATCCAGTAAACGTCATCCAAACTGAGCTTTTTTGAGTTTATTTGTGCTTCCATTTTGCCAAAAGACACATCTATTTTATTTTCAATCACAAAATGGAATGTTGTAGTTTACAGGAATATCGCTGACAATTAACATTAACACTTTTGTGCATCTATAGATTTTCACAATTTAGATTTTTTTTACGTCGTGCGCAAACAAACATGTATGGAATTAATTTGATATATAAGATACATGTCATCCTGCGCCAGGGGATCTGCTTTTCCACAACTCCACACAATAGCTGTTTAACCTGCTATTGATAGAATAGTCAGAGACAGATATTTTTCCCAGTTCTCGCAGCATCATTCGTTGGCCTGCTGTGACCGACACGATGACGGCCCCCCCGCGGCACTGAAACCAGACCTCAGCTGAGATTAGACTTGGTCCGTCATCACACCTCACCCTTCTGCCAAGTCAACATTAGTCAGCCAGATACAGTTATGCCCTACTTTATGAGTCCAAAACAAGAGTGTGGTGGGTCAGTGGTGGTCTATATGTGTTTCCATCACAAAAACACGACCAAGACTTAGTTAGAGTCACATATAAGCTGCAACTGTTATGGGTTAGATGAAAAAGAAAAGACTAGGTGTAGGAGGATGGCTGCTTTTTAAAAAACGAGAACATGATGTGCTTGCAGACTCTCTTCCAGGCTTTGAGGCAGAAAGTGGTCAGTGTCTGAAGGAGGACGGCGGCGTGCGGTTCTGAAGCAACTAAACTGCTGCAGATCTCTGTGAGACTGAACCAGAACAGTAAAGTTGTGGACCAGAAAATCTAAAACAATGAACTGAAAGGTGCTAAAACGCTAATTCTCTGTAGGTTTATCAACCTAAATCAGGAGCTGTCTGCTCGGATAAACAAGATTACGGATCTGAGCAGACACTGAATGCCAGATTTCAGTGCTTGACAGTGCTGCGAACACATTTCGGGCCTTACCCTCTCTTTGCCTTTTTGTCACTCTTAAAACAGGAACCATAACCTCCGTTTGGAGAGATCAGCAGTTCAGGCTCAGACTGAACAACCCTGTAAAATGTTTAATGGCTCAGGTCTGTCGCTACTTTTTGCCTTCACCTTAAGGAGAATCACACCTCGCGGTATCTTGCGTTCACATCATGTGCCGTTGCAAAGCGTTGCCATGTCGTGGAGATTACCTAATGATGAGGTCATGAGGAAGTGAGACTCCATGACGACAGCCTCAGTCACAACAAACCAAGCCCGAGCTATTTACGCCGCCCCGTCTCGAAGAAAAGCTTTCATCCCATGTTCAAAAATCATCCCCCGTTTTTTTGCTGCACCGCCTTTGACCTTATTTTTAATATCAAGACTTAGCTGGTGACTAGAGAAGGAGGAACATGTGAATAATAGATGATCCATATATGATTCATGCTTGGCTTTTTCTTTATATGTCTCTGTGACTGGGTAACCCACTTCTTTGTGGTTAAGAGCATCTGGAGATCCCTCCGGTTTGCAGTGGAGTAACATCCCGTCGCCCGCCTCTCGCCGCTCTGACTCAGGCTATTTTAGCTCTCAGGTTCAGACCCAAACACTCCCTGTAGCACTCGGTTAATACTTTTAATAGCTTGTCCTGTTTTTGCCCTGTATTCAAGGACACGGGAGGAATGGTCCTTCACGCTGTTCACTCTTATAAACCAGCGTCTTACGTCCTGATCAGTCAACCCTTTGGTTGTTTGGAGGCTCAAAATAGGGGATGTTGGCGAGCTACAGCTGATAACGTCGTCGGTGGTCATCTCAGGTGACTAAATCCTGGGTCGTCGGCTTGAAACGAGAAGCCTTATTTTGTCAACTTCTGTGCGAAATCAGAGACCCATAGTTTCAAAAATGACTAAGCTTGACAGTAGCTACAGGTGGCGGGTCAAAGGTCTGCGAGGCCTGAAGTTTTCAGGCGGTGGTGCCGCTGACATTTTGTTTCTCTGCTTTTTTGTGTCATCCGTGCTCAATTTTTATTGTTGTGTGTCATGAGACGGAGCTGGGGGAAGTGGAGTTTTCAGTTTAGCACAATGGACAATAATTTCCCCTTTTTTTAACTGAGTGATTTTAATCTGTGACATTTCACACACACTCACACGTTGTAGCTCTCCAGGCATTCAAACTGGTGGCGTGTGTTTCGGCTGTTGTTGCTCTCAACACCAATGTCTCAGGAATGTTCTTCCTCTGCTTTTTCCTGGGGCGTGGATACTTGTTGCCCCATGAGCGTTTCTGTTTTTTCTATCCATAGAGGAAGAGGCGGTGGAGGCGTCCATCGACGACACATGCGCACATTAGCAGTGCGCAAGCAGTCAAACACGTCCTGCACAAGGCCGTGAAATGAAAACTGAAACAAAATCTCCATGGAGTCACTTAATCTGAATTTTGCATTTTATGGAAGTGAAATCAGCCAGACATTGTCCCGAAGCTTTGACTACACGTTCAGTATTCAGATGATCTTGATCCGTTGATTCCCTGCCACACGCAGCTACACACAAAAGACACACATTTTAAACATGTGGGGAAATGTGAAATGTGGATGCCAGGGATTCCCGAGGTTGGCCTGACCCAGATGCAACATGTCCCATCGCAAAGACACACACATTCCGTCGCATGCTGGCTCTCTCATTTGCGTAACTCCAAAAAGTCTGACCTGCCTCACACAACGCGGGTTGTGAAAAAATACACCTCTCCACCTTTCAGAAGAGACGGTTCCCTTTTAATATTTTTCCTGTTTACAATCAGCCAAACTCATAAATAGCTTTTTTTAAAAAAAAGAAGCTTCAACTAATATTTTCTCAAGTAAATAAAGCTACTATTATATTAGCATGGAACTCATTATACCCAGAATATACATACGCATGTAAACAGGAAGTGAAATATTAGAGTTAGCAACTTTGTTAATACAATATTTACAATATACACTCAGTTGCCAGTTTATCAGGTGCAACTAGCTGAAACTAAGGCAGTCGAATACAACAGTTCTGCAATAAGGCGTACCTTCATGAAGGTTATAGGACGGACATTGAAGCTTTCAGTCAAATCCAAGCTTCCAGTGGTAATTACATCTCGGGCGTTGACTTGAGCAGTGCAAGTTGAAAACTGCTAAAAGGCCTTTTTCACGGCAGACATTTGACACGTTACAATAGGAAAAGCACAGGTGTACATAATAAAATTAATGATGGCTTAATTCAATTTAGCTGGTTTCAGAGTTTCAGAGTTCTGGTATTGTCAATGCTGTCACACTGTCACGCCTTAATCCTTGGTCATACTTCAGGACAGCTGCGGACTTGCACTCGGACAGCACACGAGCTTCAATACAAAATACAATAGGGGGTCTGCATACGCAGACACATTCTGCACATGCACTCCAGCTGACAGCAAGAAGAGGAGTGCCTGTGTTCCTTGTATTTGGCTGAACAACATGAAAAATAAAAAAATAGGAAACGGAGTGTGCAACTGGACCAAGGATGGGGAATACATTAGATACAGTGCATGTAGCACAAATTCACAAATCTTTGGCTGCAGATGGACGTTCGCACAGGGGTCTGCATTGACCCTTGCAGACTTTGGCAGATGACAAAATTTTCATCATGAATTGGCCTTAACTGGGACACTTTAATAGAACGGAGCCATTGTTTGATAAAAACTGTGTGCAAAGACATCAAATATACATCTATAAGTTAAAATTCCCCCAAAGTTTCTTTTAGTAAGAATGTAAAAATGTGATTGGTTGGCCCACTGTCCCACTTACTTTCCATCATGCTCCTTGTGAGGGTCTTCGCCTTCACCCTTACAAACTCATTGCATTTGTGCTTAAACACAAAAATTTAACGTTCCTCAGATTGTTTACTTTTTTGTTTTCATAGCTTTTTTTCCCACACGGTCCCCGTCAGTCCCTCCATGTGCATGTACAGCCACTACAGCTGTTCTGGGAAATGCAGTGCATTACAAACTGAACTAGACGTTTAAGCTTCCATACTCCCTCAGCTGTCTGAGGGGAAACACTGTTAGAGTATCTAAAGGTTAACTGATTGCTGGTAAATTTCAGTTTAATGTGACTAAATACGGCTTCCAGCTTGGCAAGTTACCAACTCTCATTTGGACGTCCTTCTCTCTTTTATTATATTATTATTCTATTATCGTTTAAAACAGCATTCGTACCAGGTGGATTTGGATTTTACCAGCCGGTGTTGCCAAGGCACAAAGTTACCTTTCCTGCCCACTGCACCACATGCTGCATGCAGTTTGTGGTCACCGTGCCGCCCCAAGGTGCCTCGATAGAAGCCAGCCCCTTTTATGGCCGACATTCTCAGCATGGCGCTTAGCGCTATTTATAAACCCAGGGCCTGTCACAGTGGCACAGAAACCTGAGATGGCAGTGGAGGGATGAGGAGCTGGGGCGAGTGACGGGTGAACGTCATGCTGAATTTGTGTTTCCGTGTTAAATGGAGCTTGCCACATGAATAGCTGATAACGTGCGATAAGATGCATTGAACATGTATTTCTGCAAGGCTGTACGCATTTTGTCTTGGTGCAGGGAAACCACTGAAAACATGTCTATTAATATTAAGGCTGCATGTTTAAATTAAGGTATTAGCCCATATTGTTCTTTTAGTTTTAAGTAGTTGTTAGCATATTGGAAGCAACTGGGAATTTTTGGGGGATAATTAGTCTCTAACCTTTGGAAGCACAGTTCCCAAAATGCTTTGGGGGATGTAAATAGGACATATAATGTTGCTGTGGACTAATTGAGCTATATGCTGCTACAACTATAGACCCATTTTTATGCCTGTATTTAGTTAAGTTTTGGCAAATTGGCACCAATTAAAGTATGATGAAAAAGTTAATAGCAAAAAAGTTTGTAATTCTCAGGTAAGTTCTGGAGTTGTAAGGAGCTTCTTATTTCTATGATTTCTAAGCAAATATATGGGCGTTTATGCCTGATTGGATGCTGGAGACATGGTATCTTCGGAAAGGGTAAGCCACACTCAATCTAAAAATACATGTATTCAGATTTATCTGAGTTATGACTCAGAGAATGAGTGTGATTTTTGGCGCAACTAAATACCGTAAAATACCTCCATTGCCTCCTCAGATTGTTTTTAAAACACCGGGATGCACCATGACCTGTCCATGAAATGCTAAATGCTAATATTTGCACAGCGTAGTTTAACAGTAGCACAAGTAGAGAATTGAGTCATAAAAAAAATAAAATCTGTCTTTAACGTTGGCTAACATTAGCAAACATTTAGCCACTATAAGCTACTGGTGACACCAGACCAAGGACGGCTGTAGCAGTAAAGCCCCAGAGTATACTGAATTGTGCAAGGTTCGTGCTCTATTGCTCGTGTATTCAACGTTTCTGGGAGGGAGACTGTGCTATTTCTCCTTTCGAAAGTTAATACTGTAGTCTTGCTTTAACACAACTCCTATCATCACGCCTCTCTCACAGGGCAGTGTAGATGCAAGATAAACAGCCGCGCCCATGCTGTGCTTAAGGTAATAACCAGTTAGAGTGAACTCGGCAGCGTCACCTAGAGCCATATGAGGGATGTCGTCTGCCACGGCCGGCCTTTGTTCTGTTCACAGTGGTGCCTGGTTTAAACATTAAATATCTGATGATAATCCACAGCAATCAAGATGCAGTACAATAAACTATATTTCCCGTATGACCTGGGCCACAGTCCTGCAACCCTAAAATGATCATATTTTGGCAGAAGTACTTGTGTGACACAGAGAGCGAGGACAGGTCACCAGACTGTACTGTTAGGACACTAAATGCTGACATTAGAATAAAGTAGTCTACTCTTTTTGGCAAATTACCACCAATAAGCAAGCCTTAGGGGTGTCCAAGTTGTTTCGTCTTATTTTGTTCGGTATGAAGGTTTAACTTACACCTCCATTAAAGCATGGAGCTTACAGTGCTCCCCTCCTAATCAACCGATGCTGATTACCAAAGCATAGGAGATAAATATCCATAAAATAAAACAACCGATAAAGACATCAGAAATCCATACTGTATAATAAAAACTGTTAAAAAAGGAGAGGCTGATTTTTACACATACCTGTTTTGTCTTTTAACTACATTTATAGTCTTTTTTGTTTTTTTTTTTCCCCTCAAGGATGCAATTCTAGGAATTTGACCGTACTTGTCCTGATCGTTCCTAATGTGGACTCACAGTGTCTCTTACAGCCATGTAAGGCTGGTACACTGATCAAACTCAAAAAGTCAGCGACACTTGGGGAACAAGTAATCTTCTCAAGTAAGGAGGGACACTGCAATCTTCTTTTTGCCAAATCCTAATCCTGTTTTCAACATCGGCTATAGAAGCAGTGGCATCCTGTTTGAACATGATGCTGCATATTTCATTCTTACCGTTGCTCTCTAATCTAAACACACAATCTATTAATCCTCGATTAGTATTCTATAGTGCAACCTGTGCATTAGGCTCCGTGCTGAAGTACAGTGGGGGTAGCTGGAGGGGAGCCCAGTGTTAATCTGTGATTTATGTGTTTCGGTGAGCGTTTGGACGGGAACGAGGTGCGCGTCACGCTCCATCTGCCCACTGTTGGCTGACTTGAGTGGAGAGCTGGCCGCCAGCCTGCAGCCTCTCACCTTCCCAACTCACTATCTCTGAGCTCCCGTCTCATTATTTCTCCAGCTCCGGGCCTTATCTCTTTCTGTCTTTATCTCTCCTCCTTTTTGTCTTTTCAAATCCTAAACTCCCCTTTTTCTCCTCCTGTTGTTATAACAACAGCCTGCGGCACCATTTATCCGCTATCTCTTTGTCCTGCAGCTCTTCCTTCTCTACAAATCTCTCTGCGCACCCTCCACGTGTCCTTGTAGACGTGCACAAATTGCCCCTTCGTCTTCTTCCTGCTCAGTTTGTCACAGACTTCTTCAGTGTGACACCCAGAGAGGGGTGAAGGGAGGCAGGGACTGAGAGTGGGCTGCAGAGTGGGAAAACAAAGTCGGAGCAGGGATTTAAACAGGATGTGTCGTGTGGCTTTTTTTGCTGCCTCATTGTCGCCCTCCGTAGGGGTCAGAGGTCAGGAAGTCTGGCCTAATGACCGGATCTGCGTGAAGCCATCAATGGTGCTCATGTTAAGTTTTCACACAGACTTCTCGAGGCTATCGTGCTACAAAAATGATATTGAATGTAATACCGCAAGTACTGATTATTATACACTGGTGAAAACAGTGTATAATGTCTTCGTGGCTTAGGAGGAGCTTTGTCAAGTCTGAGAAAATTACTCAAGATACATTACTGCGTAATTTGATAAGATTCATAATCAGAAACAGGTTTATTTCCTAGTAGGTTTTCACAAACAAGGATTTTGCCTTGATGTTGTGGTGCAAAGCAGTCAAAATAACATATGTAGCTGATGATAAGGACTGATGCATCAGAACTTTCAGAAAAATCCAAGTTAACTCCTGTATGACATGAACACTAATGAAACACACAATCAAGTTGCATTATGGGAAGTGTAGGATACAGTTAATGTAGATAATAATGCAGATAGCATTTTAATACCAGGTGTAAATTGGGCCTGAAAGTCCCCCTCCTTCATGTAAGTGCAATAATAAATCATTAAGTACTTGTTTAAATGTTTAGTCTATAAAATGTTAGAAAATAGTGAAAAATGTCCATTAAAACATCCCAGAATCTAAGGCAACATCATCAAATTGCATGTTTTTTCATTACTGACATTTTAAACAGAGAAAAGCAATACATCATCATTTGAGAAGCTGAAATGAGCAAATGTGTTTTGTTTTTTTTACTTACAAATTACTTTAACAGTTATTTGATTACGAAACCTTTTGTTGCCATGAGCATTTTGTGCCCCACAGTGAAGTCGAGGGATTTACAGATCAGTTTAGGTGGCTCTGTGGGGATAATTAAGCCAATGTATCATTAATTATCCCCATGATAATCACCATGTTAGCATTTCTTCTTTTTAGGTAATAAAGCTGAAATCTCCAATGATTTCCTCCTCCCTTAAAGGAAAAATCAATGTGTATCTTTAGCCTCTCTGCCTTATTTTGTACAGTGAATGTCTTGCTTCGCCTACACTCCTTTTAAGATAACTCAGATTTACTCCCATGCTTGTGTCTCACCTGCTGCAGGTGTGTTTCACGCTGTTGACAGGAGGCCTTTCCTCTGCAGGCCTAAAACCCTCAGGGACGCGTGAATGAGATGTTAGCGATTTCTAATGAGGCGAGAGTGTTGTGTTAATGAAGTCACAAAGGGATTTACATGGCTCATAGTGAAGGTGTGTCCGCAATTCATGTGGAAAGAAAGCCACTAGCGTTTAATGGGAGCGTCACCTTTCAGACGGTTAATGACACGACAGCAAGACGTCACACATTAGACAAAAAGCATCAGTGACAGCACAAATAAATCAATACGTAGCTTATCAAGATGCCTTAATGCTGTGATGTATCAGATAATTAAACAAGACATCTACTATCAGGTGTAATTTCATTAATCAGTTTGATTCATTTTCTGTCTTCCAGCTCTGCCCCTGCAGACAGAGTCCATCCAGAATGGGGACAAGTCTTTGGGAAAGGACCCTCCGACTTCAGACGACTCAGCGATCACAGACCTCTCACCTAAAACAGACTCCAGCCTCCAAACAGAGACCCCCACCAGGACAGATGCCACCTCCAAGACAGATGTCAGGTCCTCCACCCCGGGCACCAGCAGCAGCCTGCAGCCCAAGAAAGGTAGAGCTACGGTTGGCAACATGGCAATAAGTCACATTTGCCTAACTTTTAACCAATTTATTAGATTTAAACAGCAAACATAAATGAGATATATTCTATTCTATATCTGATTTGTTACTGTCGTGTACACTACATGGCAACAAGTGTATGTACACCTGAACGTTACACCCGTATGTCATTGTTGAACACCTCATTCCTAAACCATGGGCGTTAGTGTGCCGTTAGAACAGCCTCCACTCATGTGTGTATCCTCACGTTTGACTAATAAACAGTTTAATCTTAATCTCAAGATGTTGGAAACAGAAGAAAATGCTACAATTACCCCGTATCTCTGCTAAAATCTGGTCCACGTTCTACCCCTTGATTCTCAGAATTAGCTGCTTGGTCGCTGATGAAGTGTAAAATGTGCCGTCAGCATTTCCTCCTCCTGCTGGTGGCCACGTGACTGTATCAGGCTGAGGGCTCGTTTGCTTCCTGGTCAAAACCTGCTCCCTGTTAATCGTTCAGTTGTTTACTTTCTGACCTTGCTTCAAAGACAAAGCCGACACATCACACATGCATAACCTGAAAGCTTTCATGCGAGAATCTTTACATACTTTTTGTCCTAATGGAAGTTCTGATGTATATGGTGTCATTCCCACCAGACAGTGGCTGAAAGCCAAATCTTCATTTGCTACGGGGAGACGGGGACGTATAGGCTGGAGGAAGACTGATGGGGGTCGGGGGCGATGGAGTCGAGAGGGACTGATGCATTAGGTGACGTCTCAGTGGGACGAGGCTGCCGAAATAAATTTTTCTCTCTCCACTCCACAGCTTCTGCCAGGCTAGGCCAGGAGTGTGTGTGGAGGGGGGGGGATTCAGGTTGCCATGGAGACAGGGCTGAAGTGCTGCAGGGCCCTCCGCAATTGGTTGAGAATGCGCGGCATACATATTACATAGCACGGAGAAGAACAGCAAAAATGAGACGGCCTCAGTGAGACACCCCAGGGGTCCTGGCTTTCAGCGGTGTGTTCGGCTCTTCAGTCAGTGGCTTTTCACAGCCAGTTTTAAGGCACACAAATCCCTGTGTTGTACCGCTGCGTCTTTCAAAGGGCATCAGGACTCGTGCTGATCATCACTGCAGATGGGAACGGCTGAAACGCACACGTACATCGCAGTTACGGCTGAGTTTAACATCGACGGAGCTGCATTGACCTCGAGACTGAATCAATGAATGAAACCTGCTAGCATGTCTATTCTTAAGCTTTTATATAGTTATATATATAATGTGACATGTTAATGGCTCAATTCAGCCAAATGACAAAATAATTACTGTTGGCTTATTATTTCCAGGTTTTGAGATACGTCGTATGTCTGTGAGACCTCTGCCACGACCCCAGTGCAATGGACGTCAAATCTTTTGTCTGTGGTGCTCACAGCTTTGAAATATTACATAAAGAACGTCTGCATGCGACCTGTTATGCCTGGACAACACACAGCCCTCAGTGAGAACAGAGGGTTTTCATTTGAGCTACTTTCTGAAGAAATTGTTTTATAATTTAGGTGAATCAAACACTTCAAGACTGAGGGTTAGAGTACAATGAATCCATCATAAAAGTACAGTAAAAACTTAACAGCAATGTGTCCTTGTTACTCTGTATAATCCACTGAGTAACAAGGTGTCAGCTGTCAGCTGCTTCAAGTGGACAATTTTTTGTGGGACAAAGCAGTTCCACTAAAGCCTGTTTGAAGGACTGTGGATTAATCAAATAACAGGGTTATTGTGATAGGAATGATGCATTCCGTTTTTTAAGTCTCTTTCCTGCTACTTATCTGGTTCTTCTCCTGGGGAATCCCATGACATTCCCAGGCCAGATGGGATGTGTTATCCCCCCCAGCTTGTCCTGGGTCTGCCTGGGGTCGCCTCTCAGTTGGAGTTGTTCCTGGAAAACCTCTAGAGGGAAGACGTCTAAGAACGTATCCTTATCAGATGCTCGAACCGCCTCAGCTGGCTCGCTTTGATGTGAATGAGCTCCAAGCGACAGATAAAAAGCAAGAGCAACCCACTGTACATGACCGGCTCAGCACCAAACGCCAGACAGACACAGTTCGCGACTAGCTGGCGAATATAGTGGAGCATTTAGCAGCTAGCGAGTCAGATGTTTCCCGAGCAAAGTTATAAGAAGAGTGAATGGCAGTTACATTCATCACGTGGACAGAAACACGGTCATGTCTCTCTGTAACTGCTGGATGTCCAAATGAGCTGTTTGCTAACAGGTTTTCCATCTGAAAAGGCGATAACGTGTCACCGTTGTGATTATAGCTTGCTGCATTGCCCCCCAAGTGGCCAACAGAATCAGTCATTACAGGTTTGATGATGAAAGATTGAAAGAAAGATGAAAGATTCAACTCTATATTTTCTTTTTCACCCACAGATTCGATGAGCTCAGAGCAACGGCAGAAAATTGCCAAGGAGCGGAGAGAGGAACGAGCCAGATATATCGGTGAGAAGTGATAAAACGAGATCAAATATTTTGGGCTTGACTCGCTTTTTAACTTTGAACAAATTGGATTTTCCTGGCGAGGCATGAAGCGGGAATTCGTCGTAAACAACTTGAAGCATGCACGTCCTCTGTTGTGTTAACTTTTCCTCTGTCCTCCGTCACTCTGCTCTGACGTGACTGACGGTTATTCACGTCTCTCATTGTTTCTCCTTGCACGGCTTTCAGAACAGCAAACCCAGCTGCAAGGTAAGGGGCTCCACTAAAACCCTCAGCGTCCGCAGCAATCATGCCATGTGGGAATAATCAAACCTCTATGAATCGATATCGTTTGTTTGGTTTTCTGTCGTCATTCGGTGGAAACGTTTGAACCCTCAGAGGTTTCGCTTTTGCCTTAAATGTTTCCACTCGTGTTATATAAATTTAATCTGACTTTATGTTTGTCTGCATGTCCCATACCCATAATCATTTGACGTTCTGGCTGCAGACTGAAACTTTTCTCTCTTTTGCGAAAATATCGTGCTAGACCAAAAGACATGAAAGATGAAGGCCATAGTGTGAGCTGCCAACCAGAGCAGAGCTCGGTGGGCGTGTCCGTACAGGGACATCCCATGTAGAGAAATGAGCAGTCATTACCGTGAGCTGAGACCAGGCCTCTCAGACAGATTAGATTTAATTACTACTTTCATTAGCATCAGCAATGTGGTCATGCCGCAGCCACATAGTCCTTCTGCCTTTTTATCGGCAATATCTGAGGTTTATGCAGCTTCAGTAGCTCTGAGATTAGTGCAGCTTCCTGCAGTCTGCTTCTGTGTGTAATTACATGGTACAGCGTCAGGGCTTTCATCATGTGGTCACAAAACATGATGTTTACTGTGCGTTTATAGCTGAAGCAGTGAATGCATCTGTATCTATCGACGCATATTGGGAAAACCTGAGCCTTGTTGTTATGTAACAGCAGGCGCGCACCGCATATTTTGTGCAATGGTAAATATCTGCAAAAACGAGAATGTGAAGAGCACACTCGCAAGCATTAAACCGACATGTTTTTCAATCCTGCTGCACAGAATGCAGACGTAATTGGATTTATTCAGGAATTGGACTTGTTGAGGAGTGAAGAGGGCTTTCTCATTGTCGACGAGCCCCTTTTGGCTCATTAGTGAAGATGAGCTGCAGAATACTGAACTAAATACAAAACACGCCATCGCCTCGCAGCACAGCTACACGCTCGCAAAAAGGTATTTGTAATGCCATCTAGCTCACAGCAATGTGAGGTCATATTAAAACATGTCATTACTTTCCACCATGTAACCCGCCCACATCATCGTCCATGCTGACCCTTTTTGTTGTTTAAACTCTCCACAGAGCTAAGAATGTATGTATGAGCAGCTTTATAGTGATAAGAAAAATGTAAATCAAACGTATAAGGGAGAGAGCACGACAGCTGCTGTTCTGCATACAGACGGTTTAATTCAAGAGGATTGATTGCCGTTTAATTGTTCCTCTAAGAAATGAGCCACAGCAGTGTATGTGCAAAGAATAGCTGGCATCTGCTGGAGGGAGCCGTTAAACACACGCAGGAAACTTCTGCTTATTTGCTGTTATCAGGATTATAGTGTAATGAACACAGTGCCTTCCATCTGCTTCACCCGTTCTGTTTGGGTGTCAGTGTTGGAGGCCTATCGAGAGTTTATGCAGTGTTGGATTTGAAGAATGGACGTAGATGACTGTTGAATTACTCGCTCGCACATAGATTGGCTTTTATGTGTTTTATGTTTTAGCCACGCTAGCAGAATTGCTCTAGTGATGGTAATGTGGGTCCGTCAAGTCAGTCCATCACTTTGGCTCAGACAGAAATATTTCGACAGCTATCGGATGGATTGACATTCACGGTTCCCAGAGGATGAATCCTGCCGACTTTGGTGATCTCCTAAACTTTCCTCTAGCGCCACCACGAGGTTGACGTTTGTCGACTGGAGTGAAATGTCTCGACAACTATTGGCTGGATTGCCATGAAATGTGGTTCATGTCCCCCTCAGGATGAACTGTTAGAAAATTGGTGATCCGCTAACTTTTCAAATAGCGCCATTAGCGCCGCAGCCTCGGCTTTGTGGCAAATGTCAGCATGCTAACACGCTAAACTAAAATGCTAAATATCACCTACTAAACATCAGGATGCTAACTTTGTCATTGTGAGCACCTTATAGCATTTATCTTAGCGTAGCCTCTCCTGTTGCCTCTAAGGCTTGTTGTCCTGCAAGGCATTTTCTATATTTCTTTTAAGAAAGATGCCATAACAAAAAAAAGATAATTATTAGGATAATCTTATCATCACGACAGGGAAAGAAATATGCTGGGCTTTGCTTAAAAAACAACAACTTGGCAACACAAGCTGACTTACGTTGCTAACAGAGGACCAAAATGGGATCCTCTGCAACGGTTTTGTTTTCTAACTTTCCCATGTCATTGTTGGTCATTGTCTCTCGCTCACTCTTTGTCTAAATTTGAACTTTTTGCTCTCTCTGTGGTGACCCCGCAGCGGCAAAGAAGGCCCAGTGGCTGGAGAAGGAGGAGAAGGCCCGGCGTCTGAGGGACAGCCAGCTGGAGGACCGCAGGAGGAAGCTGGAGGAGCAGAGGCTGAAGGCTGAGAAACGCCGAGCTCTGCTAGAGGAGAAGCAGAGGCTGAAGCTGGAAAAGAACAAGGTGAGAAAATGCAAAACGACCGAGTTTAACTCAGGACGTAGTAGCTCAAAATGCTGGTTTAACCCTTTGATGCAATTCTAAAACTTGTTTCTGATTATTAACGCTGAGCTAATGTGATTGTAATTGATGGCATCCTGTCCATGATTTCAATAATACACAGATTTATTTTATTTATTTAGACTGAAGTCAAAGTGGAAAAATCAACACTATGCCAGTGTTTGTGCAAGTTTAATGCTTAGCACAATTTCTGACGACTGGAAAATTTGCCTGTGTGACGGGGGATCGTAACGGGGGTTTGGTCTCATTTTCCATTGGCTGTAATTGATCACAGCAGTAGCCCCTGACCTTTTTGGCTTGCGCCCTCTTAAAGTGACACGGTGCACAGTGTCTCCTTGTGACTCCTTAAACTGTCAAATGAACAGCTATGAGTGTGTTAAATGTGTGAAAACCTCGTGGTTCCTCCAGGAGAGATATGAGTCAGCTATCAAGAGGTCGACAAAGAAGACGTGGGCCGAGATCCGCCAGCAGAGGTGGTCCTGGGCGGGCGGACTCAACCAGACCTCCCGCAGAGAAAGTGAGTTTCAAATGAACACTCGTGGAAGAAGCCAAACACAATGGCAGGAGTATATCACGTCCTCCGTGTAACTGAAGCCTTCGTGTTGAACACAGACTGTGACTCACTGGTCCAACTGATGCAATTCCAGGAAATAGCTTCCGAAGGGTTTGCTGTCATAAGGGCGGGGTACCAGAGGCAGATGACCTACTCTGTAATTTATGATGTTAAGCCTTTGTAATTCCTCAGTGAATGTCTTTGTTTTTTAGGCAAAAGTGGGCTTTGACATTTAAAAGTGATGACAGAGGCAGAAAGATGAGCAACAAGGTAGCCGTCCTGATCGTGTTTCATTAGATTAGCAGTGTGCACAGTGTGTTTTTCGGAGAGCTGTGAGCTAATTTCCCTTTTCAGACTGTCCCGTTTTTGGCGTCACACATGTGACGGGCTGCTTCTTTTGGACCCGTGACCCTGAGGTCAAGACGAGTTTCTCTCCTTGAAAGTGTGGACGATCCCGAATGTGTGTGAGAGCGTTTGTGTGTGTGTGTGATATTTTCTGCAAAGAAAAAAGCAAAACAACAACAAAAAAAAGCTTTTAAGTAGTAGTACTTTTAAATGTGATTTCTAACTATACCACACCCTTCCCACACTTTCCTCAAGTTTCCTCCCCGTTTCCCGCAAGTCTGAATTCAGATTAATCTCCTCCTAAATGTTAATGAGAAGCCATATTGACCTCAGAGGATGGTGAGTCCCTGATCTCCCCCAGATCCAGACCGAAGGAGTCGGCAGCCCTGTTTCTTATCAGTCCTCAGCTGGGGGCCGCCAGCGCCCCGGTTGCCTTGTGAACAGTTCTTGTCTGTTGCGTTCTCTCTGGTGCAGGCAGATGCTCGGCCTCCACGGTCAACTTGCCAAGACAGGTGGACCCTGTCATTAACAACAGGCTGTCCAAGTCCTCTGCCACGCTCTGGAACTCCCCCAACAGAAGTAAGGACGACCCGGCGTCAATGTCCACCAGGCTACCTCCTACCTTTCCCTTCCTATTCATCCCCCCCCCTCCTGTTACCCTAATCTGGTTTTTGGTTTTCTTCTTTTATTATCGTCTCTGGTGGCCTGCCTGCCTGCCTGTGCTTGGTGACTGGTCATTTACCACCTACTCCCTCCTCTTATCACGCTCTCGGTCTCGTATGCATCGTGGTCTTTAATTTCAGTTGGTGGTTGTCATTTATTTGAGTCTCCTCTGCATTTTTGATCAGCCTCCCTTTCACATCGACATCACCGAGCCATATTTTCTGATATGTTTTTGGTTTGTTTCATAGGTTTATAAGTTCACATCCTGTCACTACACCTTCTCTATCGGTTGTCCCCCTCCACTTTACTGTTGGTGGTTTGGTGTGGTGGTGATATTGGTGGTGGATATTATAGTGTGACATAGGCATAGTGTGTAAATGAAAGTAGAGCAACTATATGCACATGCATTGTATTATATTTTGATTTTATGTATTATATGTAAATATATAGCCTGTTTCCATAGAGATTAAGGCTCTCTTGCTTTATTAGTAATGTACAGCGACGTATTGCTGCCACCATGACAAAATGAAAAAGCTCGGTTTCATATTATATAACGTGAAAGGTTTCTCATTATAATACAATACCTTTTTACGTTATAATATTACGTTCTTGTGACATATTTTCTTATTACTACATACTAAATTATTCTGATTTTACAAGAAACCTTTCTTGTCATAACAACGCATCGCTTTATCTTGTTGTATCACAAACCTTCCCGTAATTACACAAAAGCAACATATGGTTAAAAGAAGAAACAGTTCTCATCGTAACATAGCAAGTTGGCACGTTGTTGTAACAAACAAGACTAAGCGTTTTACAGCCACAGCGTTGCTTTGAGCTAAATGCTAATGTCAGCATGCCAACACGCACAATGACAATGCTAACATGCTGATGTTTAGCAGGTATCCACCACCTTAGTTTAGCTTTTTAGCATGAAAAAATTAGCTAATGCTGGCAGCAATACGCCGCCGTATTATGATAAATATTGAAAATTGTCTTGTTTTATCAAACTCATTTCATCAGACTCCTGAGTTGCCTACATGTACATGAGCAGCACTGTCTTCATCTCAGATTCGTCACGCCTCATAACATGTGTCATTATAGATCGTATCACCCACAGTGCATTCAGCAGTTTGGCTCTCGGCTCGCCTCGTCGCCACAATAGATTCAGATTTCGTGCTTGATCATTACTTACAGAGATGCTCTGATACTGCGGGAACATGAACAGGACAACTCGGTGCTGAATCATATTTCTGAAGCGCCAGAGTCGATACCAGAGCTCGGGTTTTGTGGCCTTGGTAGATGCGCTGCACACACAGTGTACCAGTAATGGTGGGGTGGGGGGGGGGGACGTTTATAGATCCAGGCATCGATCTGCCTCCTGGCGAAGGTCGATCGCCAGGCAGCAGCTCAGCTCAGCCTCTTCTTGCCGCATTGGCGAAGGAAGAGGAGGAGAAAGCCGCTGTTGCCTAGCAACAGGATGTAGTCGGGTTATCGCTTAGTCATAAAACGTGCTGTTGAAATTATTTGGTCAACGTGCAGCAGAGGTGACTGCCTGTGCTGTTACATAAGAAAGTCCAGTCTAAGATTCAAGGAGTGTTTTATGCAAACACACATAAAAACAACAAGCTTCGCCCCTCGTGTCGTTCTTGGCAGCACTGCGGTGATTGCACTATTATCATGTCTTATGTGTTTCTAGGTGTCATGCATACCTTTGTGTATATGACAACAGAGTGATACACTACGATGCAGCATTGACAAGAAGCAGTACACATGGCCAAGCTGTCACTAAAAAAAACCCCACCGGTGCACAGCAGGATGTCAGTTGAAGATTTTGTTATAAAGAGGCAGGAAATCCACACAAGCTGGACTTACTCTCTTGTTGACATGGTGCATTCTGTGTCCATGTGTATGTTTTTGTCTCCTGTGCACTTGTTTTCTGTTGTATTTGACTGTGTCAAAGGGGCAGGACAGAACAGTACGATAACCTACACGATGTTGCTCAGTGACACTCACCAATATCACGTCACCAGAATTCTGAATTCTACTTGGAGGCATAGTTCGTCGCTTATTCTCTTTCTTGCCGAGAGTTAAATGAGAAGATTCATACCAATCTCATGTCTGTACGATAAATATGAAGCTACAGCCAGCAGCCTGTTAGCATAGCTTAGCATAAAGACTGGAAACAGGTGGAAACAGCCAGCAGGGCTCGGTCCAAAGTCTGCCTATGAGTGCCTCTAAAGCTCATGGATTACCACGTTATATAGCTTTTGTTTAATACAAAGAGAAGACTAAAAAGGTAAAATTACAGGTAAAAGTCCTGCATGAAATATCTTAAATAAATGTACATTAGTACAATCTCAATATGTACGTAAGCATCAAAAGTGAAAATACGTGTGCAACTAAATTACTGCTGTCTGTGTTATATTTTTATATTATGCTATTAGACTGATGCATTAACATGTCAAGAGTTCAGCTCATTTGAACTACTTGCATTTTATATACTGTTATCATATGTTTTGTATGTAAAATCTATAGCTTTTTTAAAATAAATAGTGGAGTGAAAAGCAAAATATTTAGCTCTGAAATGTGGTGAAGTTTAATGGAAAAGCAAAGCACCTCAAAACTCAAAGAAATATTGTGTAAATGTACTACTTTCCACCGCTGTCTGCAGGTCTAAAGTTTAAACTATTTGAAAGATAATTCTTCAGACGTTTGGTTCTTTATTTCAGTTACCGTCGAAGACGTTTGAGCTTCGTCTCCTCTGTTTGATATTCTGCGTGAAGAGTCAGAGCTCTCACTCGGCATCATTTATCTCTTTCTCCTTCTTTCCCCTTTTGGGGCTTTCTAGTATTTGTCTTTATCAAATTCATACACAGGCATCTGTACTTTCTAACCGACTGATTGGATTCTGCTAGAATCAAATATGGCACCGACGTCGTGACCAAAAGGAACTTTATTCTCTGACATTAAGTTTGCTTTACTCATGAGAGAATGAAATATTAGTGTGTGTGTGTGGTTTGTTTTTTTTCCACCCATCATTACAATGCACTTGATTATATTCTGCTGTCGTTCATTTTCATCACCTGACGCTCAATAACAGTTAGATACACACACGATATGAAACCAGAGTGGCGTTGCGGTCAGAGAAGTGTGTGTTGCTTGTTGAACAAACAGCACTAACGCCGGGCCTCTGCACTGCTTTGGCTTTGAGTGGGGTCGAGTGAACAGCCACACTTGGCTTTTGTGTTTTTGAGCGGTAAGTAATGAAAATTAGCTTGGGTTTGCTATTCTGTGTGTGTTGTTATCTAATGTCTGGCACTGTGTGTAACATGTAGTCTAAATGTTCATTCATCCTGTATGATTTCTCTGTACCTTTGAGTCTGAGAGTGTCTGATTGGCAGACTGGAGTTTGACTTATACAAACACGTCCTAGTTGCTGTAATAATCTCACTGGATGAGTTAAACGTCAATGAGCGGAGCGGAAACGCGGTTAGTTTTCATTTGTTTACAGACTGACTTCCTGATTCAACCATACCTTCTACCATAGAAGCCTTATTTCCTGTGTGATTATTAGCAACATTACAGGTGCACTCATATTCAGTTTTACGTCCATATAAAGTGGCAGCCAGTCTGTCTGAAGTGTCTGCTTGTTTACCACCTATAAGATTTTCCCATGTCCCCAGATCTCAACAATTAACTGTTAATAATGGTATCATTACCAATAAAATCACTGGCTAAAGCTATGTAAATAAACCCACTGCATTAGACTAGTTTTCCTTCAAGACTGACACTCAGTTTGGTCTTAGGATACCTTCAAATATAACTCATTATGTGTTTTCAATACAGGAAGTCAAACACATTATGCTCGGAGTTCCAGTGGTTTAAGTCGCGAGAACACTTTTGTTAGTTGACATTATAAATGTTCCCTTTTCAAAAATGGTGAATTTGCGTGCTATAGGAACAGAACAACGATAGATAACGATAACTCATCAGAAAATGTCGCAAACTGACTCTTCTGGACCTTCTAGCCTCTAGCAAGTTAATTATTACTGTACGTATGCTAGCTAGCTTTCCTGCCGACCTTCCTAACTCATCCATAAATAGTAAAAAAATAAAGTTCTTTCCATTTATTTTTTTGACTTTCAAGATGCTCGCTTCTATATACATTTTGGTCCTCCTGGTGGTGTAAATCAGCCAATGAGATTATTCATGCTTCCAGCGCCTCTGAGAAGTTTCCCTATGATCTTTCATTCATGTCCAATTTCATCACAAAGATCTAACCTGGTAAACACATGCTGCTTCTTGCATTTTAGAAGTTATATGCCTAAATAAACAGAAGTGACAAATGTGTTTATTTACCATCGACAAAGGTTTCTTTTTTTTTTTTACTGCCATAACCTGGTAACATTTCCAGCTTCATCATGCTACTTTGAATCGGTTTATGTGAGGAGAAATTTAGTTTTCTGTAAAGTTTCCAGCAGCAAGTGGATGCAGTTTTAAACTCCACTCTGCAACAGATGGAGGCAGACTGTGTTCAGTGTGTGTGTGTGTGTGTGTGTGTGTGTGTGTGTGTGTGTCATCAGTGAGGAGCGGTGCACCTCCTGCAGTGTGCGTCTGCATCTGTGCAACAGTATACATGCAGGAGACATGAGGGTGTTTTTGTGTATGTTAGTATCCACTGGACCTCCCCTTGTGTGTGTGCGTGCGTGTGTGTGTGTGTGTGTGTGTGTGGTGAGCTTGTGTGTGCGTGTGCTCTGACAGTAACCCGACTCTGACGGCGCCCTCTTGTGTCAGCCCGCAGCCTGCGTCTGAGCCCGTGGGAGAGCCGGATCGTGGAGCGGCTCATGACGCCGACACTGTCCTTCTTGGCCCGCAGTCGCAGCGCCGCCACCCTCCTCAACAACAGCGACTCTTGTGAGTGTGAGACGAACTTTCTGCCTGATCTACCCTCAATCTGCTCTTTTGGTCACATTTAGGTCAATTTTTTAGGGTGTTTTATGAGATGAAAAGAGTTTGTTTGACCCATAACATTATCTTTCTCTCCCTCTGCCTTTATCTCTTTGTTTTTATGTAAAACTCTGTGGTGATATTTGCTTTTATTGAATGAAAGATGCCCAGCCTATTGATCATTTTCGTTCTTGACCTTGAAAAGAGCAGTATAAAAAAAAGTCAATGTGTAGTGAAAAAGGTCACAGTAAAGTTTCTCAGATCCCAAGACTATCCAAAGAGTTGTCGAGTTGAGTCCTGATGGGAAACGCCGCTGTAAAGAATAAAGCTGCAAAAGGCACTAATGAGCAACAATAAACAGACGATTAAGCTTGTGAGTGAAATCAATAAGGTTCCCTAAGCTCAGCTATCATCACTTTATCATCGTGTTGCGTTCACTGAGAGACTTGCCTGCGTCGCCTGCATGGCGTGTGTGTGTGCGGGGGACTTGACCTCGGCTCTGCCGCTGCTCTCTGCGGGTTTATGTGTTACTCAGACTCTCACCACTGCTCCCGTTCAGCCTCTGCCAGCCCACTGAACGCCTGCTCCCATCACCACCCGCACCAGAACTGGAGGGTCTCCTCCGCCAGCACGCCGGACATAACCCAACGGCAGCACCGTCGAAACTCCACGCCGGTAGGCACAGATACATACACGATGACTCTCGGGTACACGTGCAAGTGAACAAACCTGTAACTATATTTTTGTTGGAAAATTTAAAAGTAGTGATCAGGAACTGTTCTGGAAGCCCAAGACTCATCATTAGGTGCGTTTCCATTCACCTGTTTTTATGCAGATTTCCACTTTGCACATAGAAACCTGAATGGAAATGCTGAAAATGCTGATTGAGCGAATTGAATTAATCATGACTCAAGCTTCCAGTGAAGAGACTAAAAATGTCAGCAGTCGATCTGCCTGGAGCAATGAGGAAACTGTAACGTTTCTCAAATTACTACATGAAACAACCAGAAATGCCATATTTCCGTCATGTTTTCTACATGGTTTTTCATCATCAAGGACTGACTGGTGCGCTTTTAAATTCGGCATCTTGTTGCCCCCTCTATCTCGATGAAACAACTCCCAATATTCACATAACTGTAGTGGATGGAAACGCACATAAATTGGCATTTTTTGAAATGGCGGTTACAAATCTTCACTGACAGCCCTTTCTAGTGGGTTCTCTCTTTAATCCAGATTGACCCATCAAACCTATTTAATGAGAATGGAAAAGGAGATTTGGACTTGCAACCTGCACTAATGTTTTATATGAACAATGGTGGAAGATTATGACTATGTGCAAGGTGTCGCTCTTAGTGAACAGCGGCACCAAACAGTTAGCAACTAGCTAGTGAACATAGTGGAGCATTTAGCAGCTAAAGTGCCAGATGTTTCCCTCAGGAGTTGGTGGAGACCGAAAAACAGAGCTAAAAGAGAGTGAATATTGGTCAGGGTGCCTGAAACATGGATGATAATGTTGCTCGGTGTGTAAATAAGCAGCTGTTTGCTACAGTTTGTTAACAAGTCCATCAACGATGATGTGCCCGAAAATCATCATTAAGAACTCTAACTATACAGTTGTATTATTGAATAGCACGTGCAAAGAAAATAAACTGTCCCGCCAGGTTGAAGCAAGCTTTTGCTTGTTTTATGTGACTTGGGATGAGCCTCTACAACACTGTCAGGTGACGACACTGACATTTAACAAAAGGCCGTTATCTGGTGTCAAGCAGATGTGTCGGCCGTAGCCCGTGGTCATAACTGGTTTAATGCTGTCGCGTCTTTCTTCAAGGCGGACAAAAAGAAGAAAGAGAAGAAAGACAAGGAGAGGGAGAACGAAAAAGAGAAGAACGCTCTCACAAAAGTGCAGAAGAAGAGACAGACAATGTCACCCCCAACCACCACGACCCAGAGATCCAGGCCAGAGACCAGGTATCATTTGGAAACACAAACTGCCTTCTGTAGACCGATGAGTCCCATACAATCTGTATTTTAACTAGAAAAATGCTCATTTAGTTCTATATTGAGGACTTAGTTGATGTAGGAGAGGCTGAGAGAGAGAGGGAGGGAGCCCACATGTCCTTGTGCTTTATCCCTGGAGCAGGTTAATGTCTGACAGATGGTCCGAGGTACTATAATCTAACTACTAAAAGAGACTCTGCTGGACGCTGTTCAGTCAGCAGCCGAGGGCCATTCTGCCAACAGCAGGTCTGTTTGCTATCAGACAGAATGGAGTTTTGACTGATGCCTCCCCTCTTCTCACGTTACACCATCGTACAGCCTAAGAAACATGGCGACTGAATGTATCGTTTCAGATCCAGTTGCTCATATCTGCCACATGACCTAGTTATGGGCTTTATGTAGTGCACCGGGAACCTCATTACCTTTTCCTGCACTGCAGCCAACTCACTCACTCGCTCTTCTTCTCTTTGACTCGTATTTCACCTCCACCGCCACCTCCTCTCCTCTCTCCTCTTGTCATTAGCACCCCGAGGCCCAAAAACAGACCTCCATCACCCGCTGCCCCCAAAAGTCGGCCCTTGTCCCCCTTAGTGCCAGCAGCAGCCTCCAAGACCCCGGCAGGCAAGAAGACATTTCCTCCTGGCACCAAGACCAGACCCAAACGAGCCCAGACGCCCGCCAGGGTGCAGCCCCAGACGGTCACTGCAGTCGCCATGGAAACGGGCCACGAACCACAGCAGCCCGACACTCCGGAGGAGAAAAAGAGTGAGTGTGGTTTCCATGGAGACAATATCCAAGCTTCAAGGTGACCTAGAGGTTTTGGCTGACAGTCATGCTGCAGTGTAAAATAAACGTGAACACACATGATTACTGCAGTGTGTGTGTGTGCGTGTGTGTGCGTGTGTGTGTGTGTGTGTGTGTGTGTGTGTGTGTACTGACTGACCTTTACTCTGTCCCGACTCTGTCCCACTTCAAACATTTTTGATGAATTATTCCAGTTGAAAATCAACAGTCGTGTGGGAGACGGAAAACAGTTCCATGAAAAATCAATTAAAACTTCTCTCTCCGCTAATAACTCCCTCATGACTGTCTGTTCCTGCCAGTCCTCCATCCAAAACACCGGATAACCTTCTTTTCAGAGAGTTTAGCCTGCAGCTCCGCATTTTCAGTTGCAATCCAGGTAGACGTGTGATCATCGACGCGATGTGACGGAGATGGTTCTGGTTATATTTTACAGTGGTGTTACAAAAGGGTGTTATTTATAAAATATCACATTTATGTTGCAATGAATTAAAAGATTAAGACTAAACTTAATGAAACTATTTAGTTCCCTGATAGTGAGACATTTTTGATTGGAGAGACATTAGTGAAAATGCTTTCGTGTAAAACAGTCAAATCTAACTGCATAGAAAAACACAACATACAAAGAAAAACACGACTGCATTTTAAATTCCACTTCCATTTTGTTTATGGCACGGCGGTGGCTTTTAGCTGCAGATGGATCGTTGCGATGTAAAATCGCATACTCTTACACAGAAAATATGGTGACCGTAGGATGGAGCGTTGTCACAGCACGCTCATCTATGATGTATGACAATATTTCGGAGCCCACCACAAATCCAAGTGTGCCACCTCAGAAGGGAGTTTGACACGCTCGTTATGCACTTGACTGCGTTCGCTGCGCCTCTGGGCACATTTGTGTCTGTTTTTGGATAAATTTGGCTTCACATGGTGGGAAATTGTTAATTTACTAACATGAAAACTCATCTTGTTTAATCATAGCTATGTAATAAATTATTTAAAAATACATCTTCTGGCAGTCTTCTGCTGTTGCTCCTCATGTTATATTTTTATTTTTAATATTTAAATGTTCTTAGTAAACCAGGCGTTGGGTTCCATATCCGGGTTCCATCCGTCTCCTGTGGCTTCTTTGTCTTCTCCCTGACAGACTCCAGTAATGTTCCTGCCATCGTGGTGTCCTCTGCACCTCTAACACCCCCTTCCCTCATCCCACCGGTCGTATCGGCAGCCTCTGCAGCTGTGCCGAACGTAGAGCCGGTTGCCTCGGCTGCTTCTCCCGTTCCAGCCTCCACCAGTAATCCTGCTCCTTCTCCTTCTACACCCACCGCCACCGCTGGTGCAGCCTCCACCCCGGCTGCACCGGCCAGCAAGCCATCGGCCGGCACCAGCAACCCGGAGGAGGCTGCTCGTGTCCTGGCAGAGAAACGCAGACAAGCCAGAGAGCAGCGGGAGAGAGAGGAGCAGGAGCGTCTGGAGCAGGAGCACAAGAACAGGTCAGACTGGATGTCAATATGGATATCAGACTGTTGTTGATGCCATATCAACAAAACACCTTGTTCTTCATCATATAATGTTACCTGAAATGTATAGGACAGTTTACATGATAGTCAGCAATGTTTGAAATTGAATTGTGTCTTTACTGCCGAGACAGGACTCTGACCAAGAATAGACAGCTTAGTAAAGCGTTATTTTATGGGTCCTGGGAAGTTTCCTGGAAAGAGCTGTGACATTTGTCACTTCACGTTTACCCCTCAAGCTGCTGATCCTTTTGCACGTGCAATACTGTACTTAACGCCAGATACGTCTTTTCAGGATCCTTCGGGAGGAGGCGATGGCCCGGGAGGCAGAGGAGAGGAAGCGCAGAGAGGAGGAGGCTCGGTTCATGGCTGAGCAGCAGCGTCTGAGGGACGAAGCCCAGCGAGCCGAAGAGGAGAAGGAGGCGCAGGAGAGAGCCAAAGCCGAGCAGGAGGAGAACGAGAGGCTGCAGAGACAGGTCGGTGACCGGGAAACATAGGCCTTGGAAACAGGGGTTGTCAAAACACTTGTAGCCTGCAGGGCATCTTAGTTTTGACTTGTGAATGAAACCAGTTTGAGTCACAACTCCAGGAGGCCGGGAAACCAGCGAAGGGGGGTTGTTATTTGAAGGTTTAGATCACAACATTGTGGCAGCTGATTCATCATTCTCTGCATCTTACAAGCAACAAAGCTTTATTTTACCCACGTGCACTACAAGCGACCATATGACCACATATCACCCTTTGTAAATAATAATAATGTATGTATCTGTATTCCAGCACTTAAAGAAAGAATGATCGCAAGTATAAACGTGCATACTGCAACCTCAGCATAGTCTACCTATAATAACGCTATTTAAAATTTAAACACGACTCTAAATGATTGATAATGTTGCTCTAAAAGTGCTGTATGTGTAAATAAGCAGCCATTAAAATGGGATAATATGTTAATGTTAGTTTACTTACTGTGATTTCTTTGACTTCATAAGACTGTGACTAACATAGTACCTCTATTATATGTCATTTGGACCAGGGTTATACTCAAAACCTGCTTAATCTTGTCTCTAAACTCACTCTGCTGCTGGGCCCAACACTGTAAATACTTATGCACTGAAAAACCCTGTAATCTTCCATTAAACAACATGAATCCTGGTGATCCCCCCCGTACATGCGGTAAGCCCGTTTACCATCTGGCCCAAACATCAGGCCCCGGTCTGACTCGCTCACCCCCCTGACTGTCTGGCATCAGGGAAGATTAAAGGAGGAGAATATGTGCTGCTGTCATGGACGATGTGTGTCACGCCCACCAGTCAGAGGCCCCCTAGTCTGCCCGGGCAGATGCCTGCTGGTGACCTCCATAATGGCGATGGACAGAGGCTGAGGGAGCCATTTGTGATAGTGACGCGCCTGCTTTGCCTCCGTCTCGTACACTTGGCTCTGCAGTGGTCTGATAGTCGGATAAGCAGCGTCAGTGTATGCCATGCCTGAAGCTGTCAGCTATGCTCGACTCCCCGTTTTCCCCTCAAGTGGACCATTGTTCCACTCCAACAGCGCACTTGCTGCACACTGGAGTGGCCTCATATTTAAGAGCAAACGGCCTGACAAAGGGTGTTTGTGTCCATAAAATCAAAACTAATAGTGAAAAGTCAGTGCTCCGTGGTGATACAGCTCTGTGGTGTGAGACGGCAGATTTGAAAAACACTTGTGATGTGATTTACGCACATGTCATCATTTTTGTTTTCTTTGCTGACTTTAACACATCTGTTTGGTCTGTGCTGAGTCTAAATACCCAGTGAAGCATGTAATGCAGTTACTCAGATAATATCAACTCAAGGCTGCAGGACAGACTGAGGTGCCCCCTGGTGGTCGAGAGTTTTCCTATGCAAAAATTGGACTTTTGGGTACATTTGCACCCTGGAGAATCCTTTGGCAATGACTGGGCAATTAGATAGCTGTCAGTTTCTTTGTATTTGTTCCAAGAAGGACATGTGAGGTGTCGGCTAGTGTGTTACAGAACATTTGCGTAAACCTCAACTAATGTTTCAATTGAAAATGACTTGGTTATTGGACTTTTCTATTAGCTGAAATCAACAGCTGAGTCTTTGTTTTAGTCTGATAGTTCATGTTAATGTTTTCTCTATTTTTCAGAGGGAGGAGGCTGATGCCAAAGCCCGCGAGGAGGCCGAGCGTCAGCGCGTAGAGAGGGAGAAACACTTCCAGAAAGAAGAGCAGGAGCGGCTGGAGAGGAAGAAGGTGAGGAGAGAAGAAAAAAACCCAACATCTTCAGAGTTTAGAAATTCATCCCTTAAAAAACACCAGCACCCGACTAACTGATCTCTCTGTCCGATCTGCACAGCGCCTCGAGGAGATCATGAAGAGGACTCGGAAAAGTGATGCAGGAGAAAAGGTGAGTGTGAGTCCTTTTAAACAGAAACTAAACTTCCTCCTGTCTTCTTGAAATAACAGACGTTTTTTTGTTCTTTATAATCACAGAAGGATGTTAAGGCTTCTCCGCAGGTCAACGGCAAGGACACCGAGCTCAGCAAGGGTAACTATCTTCAAACAGTCAAGCTGCTTTGCCATATACACAGTCTGAAAGAAATCTAATAATCTCATTTATTTGTTCATTAATATTTTCTTTCCGCAGCAGCTGGAAACCTGCAGAGTCCCGATGCGGCAGTCCTCGGCCCGTCACAAAGTGGGTCCGGTCCCGTGGTAAACGGCGTCCCGCCCACGGCTCACCAGAACGGCATCTCAGCCAACGGAGAGTTCGAGCAGATCATCCAGCTGAGCAACAGCGGTAACCCGGCGCAGACTCAGAGCGGGCTGGTCGGCGAGCCGATCCTGGCGTTCGAGGGCGGAGAGCCCTTCCTCATGAAAACAGGCCCCATGAAGCCTCAGCATGTCGCAGGTACAGTGAACACACTCCAGATTATTGGCGTTGTGTCCAGATTTCCAACTTGGGACAAATAAATAAATATTCAGATATATAGGATATACTGCGTGTATATAAAATAATATACATCAATCTTAATGTGTAAATCAAATTCGTATTTTGATGCTTTGGCAACATTGGTTTTGAAATGTTCATGCAAAAACACAAAAACCTAACTCCTCCATTTTTCATAATCGATCAGTCTGTACATTATCGTTTCAGTGATTATTCGTTTATTTAATGTTGTCAATAGAATATGTGAATGTCATCATTTCCTAGAACTATCATAATATGACAAAGAAAAGCAGCAGATCCTCACATATGAGAAGCTGGAACCAGATTTTCTGGCGTTTTGCTTGTAAAAATGATTTATACATTTTCTGTCAATCAGTTAATCGACTGATTATTTCAGCATTGATCTAAGTTCTCATATACTGTAAACTGTTTCCTTTAACACAAATGTGCATACACTACCTTGTACGTGCAGTTATACGGTTAGTTATAGTTCAAATAAGTCACATTACGAGCTTAGTACCTGCCTGTCCTGCTGTAACAGAAACAGAAGATGTAAGATGAAACCAGAGAACAGTGAGAATTCTTAATCTTCGTCACCTGCATTTCTGTTCCCCTGCAGAGGTCCTGTGAGTCCCCACACATCCGTGGACATGGAGACGACGCGCCTTATGTCTCTGCTTGAGCTAATGAGATTCATGCCACGCCACAGCGGCTTATACAGATCGTGTGCCAAACAAACAATGAACTACGCTGAATCCACATCTACAGTATGTCCCTCAGAGGACCACGAGGGGGAGCAAAACTCTGCCTGGAGGGGAAAAAGACCAGCTCTCATCTGAAATACATATATAAAACAAAAAAAATGCAACAACAAGTATTCTCTTGTCTTCACAGCGTGTTCTGGTGCAGCATTTGTCAAGTTTTATTGAAACGTCACATACAGATTTTATGGTGCACCTTAAAGATGACTGACTATGTAACAAATTTTAGAAAATACAGTATAAGACCCTGGAAATACATAATATTTGACAATTGTTGTTATTATTACCGTCGTTACGATATCGTTATTGTTATCTTAAGTTGAACAATGTGTGTGTGTGTGTGTGTGTTGTTTTTGTCATGAACTGTTGAGTTATTTAACATGGGGAGCATTGTAAGGACTGGCCACAGACAGTGTATGTAAATGTATAATGAGCCTGGCTGCCTAGGCCTCCTGTTACAGGGGATCTGTGAAATAAAGCTTTATAAAAGGGACTCGGCTCTGCGTCGGTCTTTCTGCAGCCATTCACTGTCGCTACAGACTAATGCTGCAAATTCATGTTAAAATACTGATATTTTATATTAACATACTGTACAAACACGAAGTAAATTAGACAGTGGTGAAAAGTTACGAAGTGCATTTACTCACGTTTGTACTTATGTATCTCCATACCATTATTTTATCAACTTTATTTCAGGGGGAAATATTGTACTTTTTACTCCACTACATTTATCTGACAGCTTCAGTTACTAGTTCCTTTTCAGATTAATATGCCACATAAATGACAAATGCAAATCTTAGAAAATACAACAATTGGCTTGTGATCTCTTACAAGAAAACTGTCTGGTTGCGGCTCCTTGTCTAGTTGTTTCCCTTTAAATGTCTCAAATGGTTTGATTTAAATCACCTTTACGGGCCCAGAGAGGTCAGATTAGTCAATATTGCACAAAAAGCAAATATTAGTGGAACATTCCAAGAAGTACAACAATGTTTTGTAACCAAACTTTGTTTTTTTTCTCTTTTCTCTCCCATTAACCATCTCACGACCCCAAAGATTTATCTGGTGACCCATCCGAGAGGCCCGACCCATAGGTTGGGAGCCACTGGACTTCTCTACCTAACTGTATGTTAAGTAATTAAAAGTAGCTCCTTTTTCGAGCAGCTACAGCAGTAAAATGTTGCTGAGGTCAAGTCAATTTTATTTATAAAATTACACATTGATAAATCCACATTAGCAATCTCATATAATACATAGTGATTTGCCTTTTATCTGCAGAATGAGTACTTTTACTTTAGATACTTTAAGAGTATTTTTATGTCGTTGTATAGGTACTTTTGCTTCATTCAAGGATCTGAATACTTCTTCCACCACTGTCAGGTATCTGTAGCTGGTCTACAGACTAAAATGTTCAGAGACCAGAAGGTGGCAGCACAGACTCCAAAGCACAATGAGCGCAGCTATGATCATGATTTCAGTTGAGGCTTTGCACTTTTTCTGCACTTAGATACACTGACCCCAGACAATTTTACATGCATTGTGATGCATCTGTTGCATTATAAGAAGTTTTGTTTTCATATGTATGCTGGGATATGCTGCAGACCTGAAAACATCACCAGCTACTTAAAGGGGTTCTCCAGTGATTTAGTAGTGCACTTTAAGCAAGTTAGAGGAACAATGATTAAACAATAGATTAAAATAGAATTGTAAACATTTAAGCAACAGAGGCCACGATATCCTTACGTTTATCACTAGCGTGGGTCAAGCTTTAAAACGCTGGATCCCACATTTCCCATAAGGCAATTACATTACATAGAGTCTCTTTTTTAGACCCTTTGTGCCTCTTTAATGCCGTCTTTCAAACTCAGTGCCACAGTGTTAACACAGGCTTTAGATGACCCTGATGAACTGGTAATGTTGTGAAAACCTTTATTTCAAGAGTGCTGTGTGTTGTAACATGGTAAATGATTATCAGTGTATTCGGTATATATCATCTGTTTTCCACTTCGAATGTGAGGCCTGCATAGAAGGATCAGTGGACAGCGTTAATCCTTTGTATGCGTGTGTCAGGAGAAATGGTGGCAAG